>JARKIC010001175.1:0-146586 GCA_029378375.1 Mycena olivaceomarginata | reverse complement strand
TCGCTCCCGACCCAATCGTCACAAAGCCCCTTGATACTCCTCAGTATATGCCATCTGTGGAGCTTCATCGCACTCAGCACGCCATCTTTATGGGCCGCGGTTCGCAGTTTCTCGTTCACCCACCCGGGCCGGGCCAAATCTACGAGGAAATATTTTGAGATCTGGCTCGGTCGAGCGGGAGACCACCCTCTTTCCCTCCGAGTCTCTTCTTTGGATTTTTTGCCGGGACGGTCGACCGTTGGCTGAAGCGACATGCACACCGGACACAGAGTTTAGAGCTTTCCTTTACACCTTGGCATTGACTCGGGAACTCGATGCAATGAGGGCCCATTTCCCTCGTTGAAGAAACTGACGGTTCCCCCCTCGACTCGACCGACTGTATTATTTCTTGATTCATAGCGATACTGGGTGGCTCCCCCCTCCTTGCGGAGTGCGAGCTCAAGGTGGTGGATCTTGGAGTACAAAGCCGTGTTGTCCCCGAATCCCTCACACATCTGTCGCTGCGATGCTACGGCTTGGCTTGCGAGACCGACCGGAGCGAGGCGCTTTGTGCCGCGCACAGATTCTGCGGCATCTACGCTGCCCGTCCTCGAAAGCCTTATCGTGACAATGTCCGACATTTCCGCCACAGACTTCCATTCATCCATGACGACGATGTCATTGGCTCGGACAATGGTGGACATTTCCGGCGTGGACTTCCATTCATTCTTAGCCCGGTCCTCATCACCATTACGCTCTTGGACATATCCGGGGAGAGCCACCATCTCGTCCCACCCCCCCACTTCCAGCGCATTGTATTTTATTCCGTCAGCATGTTGCCATAGCTGCTGGTGTAGTATCTCTGGGTTAAAATATACCGAATCACATTCTAAACGTCTATGGCGACTATTCTGCCTTCGTCCGCGGCATCAACGCAAACTCCTTATGCGCCATCCTTCCTCATCAGGATCCTCTCCTGCCACAGGCCAGAAACCCTTCTCCAGCTCGAGAACCCTGTCCCAGATTTCCGTGGCCCTCTCGACGGTAACGTCCGTGGCGTTCGCCAAGGCAGCCAATTCATCGACGAATTCCACAAATCCCGGCGAAGTCCAATTCTCCACGAATTGCCACACGAGCGCATCAGTCGGCGACTTCTCGGAATGAGAATCATCCCGCTTTCGAGCCTCTGCACGAACGAAGGTCCACGCGTCGAGATAGACCTGACGTAAATCGACCGATCAGGGCCATTAATGCGTGAGGTATCGGAAGCCAGCACGTACTTTCTCCATGGCCCACAGGAAGACGACCCTCCCCCAAGTTCTCGCCGTCCGCCATGCGCGCCATCTCCGCCACATACTCCCTCGTCCCCTCTCTTTCCTCCCAGACGCCCAAATCCAACCCGTGTGTCCGCGCCGTCGTCATGAAAAACTCCACCTCCTTCACGATATTCCCCAAGCACCCGCCAGCGTCCCTAATATCCGCCGATTCGCGGACTCCGATCGCGTCGACAAGCCAGACTCCGACCCTGACTCGGGTGGGACGGATCTGCTGAACGGGATACGCACGACGAGGCCGCCGATGAACTTGGGATACGCATAAGCGGCGTAGATGCGGTCTTGCGCGAGCCACAAGCAAAACAAGGACTTGTCGATGGTGCCGTCCCCGGCCGACCGCAGGAATGGGTGCGCTACCGCGTCGGCGTAGGACGGGGTCCCTGCCCGGTCAGAGTGAGATGGTCTGTGAGACTGAGACTTTCGGGTCGAGCGGACATGGTGGTTTGCAGTGGAGCAAGAACTATCTTACCTTTCAAGAAACTTCGCCGCCACGTTTCTTGCCCATAGTAGAGAGTTTGCGGTGAGTCACCGGGAGCCACCCGGTGCTCTTCCGGCATGCGGTGGGAGGTGGCTCTCCGATCGAGTATATAGTAATGAGTATAAAATATTCGGGTATGATGTCATACCTGATCCACTCACAAGCCACCGGAGAGCCACCACACCTAGAATTTGGCCTGCCTGATGAGCCACCGGGTGGTCCCGGTGGCTCACGCAAACTCTCTGTATTTCCTCATCGGGATAGTGATTCAGCTTGTTATCCGCGCTATCTTATGAATGCTGTGGGCCGTCAATAATTCCCTCCCAAAGATCGCATGCTCTATTCAAAATATGGAGCGATCTGCGAACGGAAGGGCAGGTAGCTTACAATATGATACAAATGCTCCCTTCGTCCAAAATCCAAGATACTATGAGATATACACCCTCCGGAGCGCAGAGAACTTGCATGTGCCTTGCTCCTCGGACACGTCACCACCCCGTCGTTCTTCAACGACATCTCCTCCATCGCCTGCACCATCACAACCAATCGTGAGTAAAAGTTTCGCACACAAAACACGCGAGCACGCACCTCTCTCGAATACACATACCCGGTGTCCGGAAACGCCAGCGGCATATTATCCGCGTCCATGATCTTGCCCGTGATATAACAAACGATCGTCGAGTTCGCGTGGTGGCTGAAGGGCACCTCCTGCGCGAGGGTGCCGAGCCCGCCTCCCCCGCCGTCGCCACCAAAGTCGCACACGGGGCAGTCGACGTTCTTGGTCGCGTGCCCGCCCATACACGCGGGGAGCTTGAGCGACGCGAGGCCCGCGTAGAGGCTGAGGTGGAGGAGCGGCTCGGTGGGGAGGGTGTTGAGGGCGTAGATCGCGAGACGGAAGGCGTGTGTGAGGGTGCGCCAGCGGTTGGGGTCATAGAGGCGCTGCGGGGTACTATAAGCAGAGGGATAATAGGGCGAGAGTACAAACCTTGTATCGCCCGTATGACGTGTCAGGGCGGACAGCGAGCAGCGCGAGGGCTTGCTGGATCTGGTCTAAGTGTGTCTTGCCAGGCAACGAGGTGCTTTTTCGAATAATCGATGGCTTCTTTGCGTTTACCGGCGCGCGCAGCTCGATTATTCTTGCAGGCGGAGGTCGAACTCTAGAGTGCTCTAAAGAAAGGAAGATTAGTTAAGAGCGGGCAAAGCGGTAGTAAATGTTACCTTCTGCTTGCGGAGTGCCGTCTTGTTCTCGCTGCACCATGCAAGGGCTTCTGAGCAGCTGTGGCGTGAGAGAGCACCCTCAATCCGCTTGATGTCGCTGAAAAGGTCGATGTCGACCAAGGTCTGCCACCGCGATGAGCAGGGCTTTCACGGAAAGTGCAAACCACGCACCTCAATGTGTTTCTCTTTCGCAATCATCCGCGCCGTCTTCTCCTTTCCATTCCGCAGCGCCCAGTCCACCAGCCACCGATCCAGCCGCCGCGTATCCGCCCACCGGCCAAACTCGGGATCACTCGCCGTCGGAATGTTCTCAACTGTAGCCAAGTGCTGCAGCCGCTCGCGGATGACATCCTGAGTAGGTTTCCCAGCGGTGTCGTGCAGTTCGGCGAGCTATGCATTGTTAGTAGACGAGGCAAACCAGATGTAGCCACGACCTTGCGTTTGAGATTCTCCACGGTGCTGATCATGGCGTCAATGGATTGGACGGCAGCCTCCGAGTCGACACCAGTAGAGGAGGATTGCTTCGCGAGGTCGGTAGCCGTCACCTGAACGGTTTTGAGGTCTCGCTCGACGTGTCTCTGCGTCGTGCGGAACACTTTACGATAATTTTCGTATGGAACCTGGGCCACCGAATTAAAGAGACACATTTAGGCATGAATGACATACCCGAGCAAAGGGCTGCTCAAATAGCAGGATTCCATCGACATTCAGTTTATTCGCCATGAAAGCGGAGGTCAGAGCCGAGAACCGATTCAATCAGTGATTGACAATCGACCACAAACAACCGATATCGACCCAGAAAGGCAATAATGTCCAGGGATCATGGAGTAAGGCGGCACGTCGTACGTGAAACAAACAAATGGTTACTACTAGAATCGGAGTGATTAATGGTAGTCTTGTGGTAATTTGAATGTTGACGCCGGACAGACACAACTCGATGAAGTAAATTTCAATGATGACAAGCAGGTGAACAATGACGAGCGAGCAGAGTATCGTGAACTATAATACCTTCTCGCTTGTCATTTTTCACGCATAACAGCTGGACACAGGCCTAGATGCATCCTGTGATTGCGAATTAATGGTACAGCATATCGCGCGTTACGGTTGTTATCTAGAGGATGATACACGTTCTTTTTGGTTTCTTCTTTATGGGCGGGGGTTTGAGGGCTGCAGACGCGGCCTGGTGAGAATAATAAGTCAACACGGACGACTCAAAGGAGCAGAGATCATATTTACCTCATCAAAAACACTCGCCACCCCTTCAAGCGTCTTCGCCGAACATTCGACATATTTCGCTGCCCCCACATCCGCGCCAGCTTCTCTCCCTGTGGGCGCGACCGGAAGCTGCCCTCCTCTGGCCATGTTCTGCACCGTTTGCTCGTCCGCTCTCAGATCGATCTGTGTCGCGACCACGATAAACGGCGCGGACAATAGTGCTGCAGTTCCGGAAACCACTTCTCGTGGACATTTTTGAACGATGTGTGCGATATTACACTGAAAGATGACAAATACATTCGTTTGTAGGTAGGTGAGCGGTGCAGAAGCGTTGGTATACTAGTTGGGCTATTTACAACACTTCGTCAGAGGGGTAAATACTAAGAAAATATGGGACGAACAAGAGGCCTCGAAGAACGCCAGGCAGTAGATGTCGTCGCCGACCTTGATATTAATGGAGCCCGGGTCGAAGTTCTACGAAGAGCGGGTCTGCGTGCGAGATACCAGCCATGGCGGGCTACGTACAGTCGGAATATATTCAGGAAACTTTTGAATCACATGCGAGATCAGCAGGCAAGTCTGACATCAAGCAGGATTCATTTGAAGGTGGTAGACACAAATGCGAGAGCGGACCTTTCCACCAAGGTTATCGCCAACGCAACCAGTTTCAGATAATTCATGGAACAGTTTTGCGTACGAGTTGGGTCGTCTAGGAAAGACAAGGCAGGCGTTGCTACTGTGCTTGATGAAATAGACAAACGAGCAGTGCCTTATGGCAGTGTAGACGGATGGCGGGGGGGGGGTTTCACCAGTCGGCAGTGATAAGAAATCGATGCCAGCGTGGATTGTGAATCTTAAGAGGTTTGCAGATCCCAGCACCCAACGACAGAGAAAAGGGAGCCTCGGTAAAGGAATTCAGAATGGCGGCAAAGGGCGGGAAGGCTAAATAGAAGAACAAGCAGCTGAAAGAAGAGTGGCCTCAAGTTGAGGAAAGGACCCGTGCCATGGCATTTACTTCATTATCTAGAGAATGATGCATTTGACTCCGCGTTTATGGTTATGGTTGCGGTTGTACACCGGCCCCTGGCTGAGGGACGCGATAAGAGCCTTTGAAGGCGGGTCAGCACGGAAGAATTCAAAGCGAACCTGCACACCTCATCGAAAACGTTCTTTAATCCCTTTTGCGTCACCGCCGAACACTCGACATATTTAGCCGCCCCCAGCTCGTATGCGAGCCGCTCGCCCTCCTCAGTGGAGACCGAGACCAGTCGTTTTGTTGTCCGGCCAACTTTGCGAGTCGCCTCCGAGTCGTCTCTCAGGTCGATTTGCGTCGCAACAATGAGAAATGGCACGTCGGGACAGTAGTGACGCATCTCTGGATACCATTTGTCCCTGATATTTTCAAACGAGATCGGCCAGGTGACTTTAAAACAGATGAGGAATACGTCCGTTCTGCGGATATGAGAGCGGGCGAAGGCGGGTCATAGTCATCCTGGGCTAACAAAGGTTTATCGGATGAAAGTGGAACTAGCTGCGGGAACAAACCAGCGGTGTCCCAAAGAGCTAGTTCGTGCGTCTCCTCCTTGAGCTTGACAGTGGTGTGTGGAGCGTCATATACCTAGAAATTGCATTAAGAACAATTGCAGTGCGGAACCTCATACGTACAAAGGGAAACATAGTCACCCGGGAATACGTTGGTTGTATAGAGACGATCATGCAAGTCTAGTGCAAAACAGGATAACAAAATGGACTGTGAACCAGGTGAATGCACACGAACTTGCCCACAGCGCCATCTCCAATCAAGACAACTTTTTTAAACACCCTGCAGTGGCATGAAAGTGGCCAGGTCTAATGAACGGGGCGCGACCGTGACGAGCGAGCAGACTGTTGGTAAAACAAGAATTTTCTGGGAAAGCGCAGAGCTTTACGGTTGGCGAGGGTGCTGCAACGGCCACGATCTCCCAAGAGATTCAAGAGAGAGCGAAGATCATTAGGGCCAGAGACAGGGCAAGATTAAATCGCAGGTGGTATTGATGGCATCATCGACCCCAAATTCTTTCCTCTTTCAACCATCTCCGATCTCATCTTTTTCGCCAATGTCATCGTCCAGCTGCGCTCATTGTGCCAAATCAGATGTAAACCAGTCGTTCAAACGCTGCTCAAAGTGCAAAAACACCGTATACTGCGTAAGTTATTGGCTTGAGCCGGTGTGCCCTTGTCTTTGACCACCAACTTCGGACCCTGGCAGTCCCAGGATTGCCAGAAAAACGACTGGAATTGCACAAGAAAATCTGCCTCCCAGAGGGAACCGTCCGCGGAATGATTCTCGCCTGCGATTCGGACCGTCAAATTACTTGTTCAACGAAATCGATCTGGATGCGACCCACCCTATACACACCCAGGGCGTTATCTGTCCCGTCTCGGTGAAAGTTGGGCTTCCGATCGTCATGTACCGCATTTAAAAGAAAACCCGCTCACGATGGCTCGCGATGCTAAACTGGATAATCAGCGGGCGACGTTCCTCATGATCGACCCGCGTTCTGGTTTCGCACCTCCCGAGTGAGTCTCGAGCATCCAAATCTCCGATTTTACGAGCTGAGGTATTGAAAAATAGGTGGCAGCAGTGCGTTGGCTCCGTAAGACTCGGCTTCCACAGATCGGACCACAAACTAACGTCAAAGAAAGGTGACGGTCATGAGGAAGGACGGCAAGCCGCTTACCCGCCAGTCCATTGAGACCATCTGGATGTACCATGACCGCCTTCTTGATCTGTTTGGCGATGACCCCGCCATTGCGCATCGGATGATGACGAGTGATGGATTCAAGAAGTATTGCGCACAGTATAAGAGAGAGAGGTTGATGAACAGACACACAGACTTCGCAAACATGCCGGTCCCGTTGTAAACTGCTCCGTGGATTTCTCTCAGAGAATCTCAGTGTGGATCGCATGTATAATACGATTCGGTTTTTCTTGCAATCGAAGTTCGTTCACGATTCAGGTTCACGAATGACGGCCTACCACGGCGACGAGAATGACGATACATATTCGTATCTTTGAGGTCGCGGAACTGGTGCGCCTTTGGCAAATATAATCGTTTTCTAGGCTCTGATTGAGGTGCATTTCTTGTCTAGTCAAGTCGAAACGTCCGTAGCGGAGGAGAACGATTCGCAACTCTCCAAAAAGACTTTGGCCAGGCGATCCATTTCGTCCTCCCGGTTCGACGAAACCGTTCCTCATTCAGCGCGTAAACGTTCTAATGGCGGGCTCTTCTCGTGAATTGATATCCAAAGAACCTTTCCGACATGAAGTCCGCTCAATGCACAAAACTCTTTGTCTATCTTCACTCTTTTGTTCACAACCATGCTGGTGGACTGATCAAGAGGTGGCAAAACTAACTACTCGCTCGTATTCTTTCGCTACCTTGCAGAGCCCAAAGAAATCCGCAATAACCGGCTGCACATGTGTAAGTATTCGCAAACAGTTAAGGACACTGTAGCTACAGAGCGCACATCCATCGCAGAGCTCAAGTAACGGAAACGACCAGTTTCAATACCATCATTTTAATAGCTACCTCCAGTCATCACCGATTCTCAGAAAAGACGTGGTTGGTCTCGGAAATATACATGGTGCGCTTTCAACTCTGTTCGGCTTGTTTACCTTTTGTGGTTGTACGGCCACTTCGGTTCATTTGTATGATGCCATTGCAACCCTCATACGGGTCGCTTAGGTATTCTTGCTAAGTGGTCGGCTTGATGCAGTCGGGGGCCCCATGGCTATTGCAGGTCGGTTGGAGGTGTTCATTCACATTCTACTATATATAAGACCATGCATCTGGAGTCCCAACAACCGTACCCAGCATATTTCCCAATCACAGCCGCGGCCAGAAATCCTCGCCATCTCCTGTCACGAGCCCGCCTCCAGGAATCGTATCGCTTGTAAAAATTGCAGGAAAAGGAAGTTGAAAGTGGGTATTTATTTTTCTGACATTCGTAAATCTCATAATACCAAGTGCATTACCACGGAGAAACACCCCCGTTCGCCCTGCGAACGTTGCGTTAAGGAGAACGCGAAATGTGAATATGCGGCGGTTCCGAACGACGAGATGGGTCGAGCCTCTTGATCCAGAATCGTATGCGAGAAGCAAAGGCATATTTTCGGCGCCACCTCAGGTACCCCAGATGCACAACGGATATCAGCATAATGCCCCAAACCACCAATCCGTCTGGCAGCGACTCGCCCCCGTTCCCGCAGTCAGGAGGTTCTTACCTAGGGAATTTATACCCTGCCTTTAATTCAACCGGTCGAAGCATCCCAGGAAATCAATTCCCGCCTGCCGGGGCTCCTCGATATTATCCACCCAGTGCACCTCATATTCGTTATGATCCATTTCCGGGACCTGCCAACACAGTTTACCCCTGGACGCAGCGGCGACCTGAGTAAGATGTTCAGTCAATAAAGCTCGCACCATCCTAATGACTTACAGGTACAACACTTGTCAATGCCCCACTCCCCAATGCCTATGCGGGCGCAGGGAATCTCAGTCGTAACATTCATCGCATGGTCTGGAATAGAAATATGTCATTTATATCAAACAGTCTCACCACTTTATTCAACCCTTGTGTCCGTCCTCGAAGGCAGACGATTTGAACCATGGTCGATTCATTTAACCTGCACACATCGACCCCCACGGCCATATTCTCTCTCTCGTTGAGCAAGCGTCAATCTGAAATTAACGGGTCAATTCGAGATCAACACGTCAAAGGTGGGACTTGGCAAAGATATACTAGACCAATAAAACAGTCAAGATATTTACTGTAGTCTCTGACCAAGTGACCCTGCATCCAGTAACTTGAAGATGAACACTTACACAGACGGCAAGGTCTTTCCGGTGCTTTGCAGTGAATAAACTGCATGGTCCATGGTCGGGCATCCCTGCTATGTAATTTAACCCCGTGTCAACTTCAAGCCACTCGACGGGAAACGAAGTTGGAAGGAAATCCGCATCCAGTCAACATCCCGCCCGGCGACTACTCAGTGTTGAATTATGAAATTTGAGCTTTGAACTTATGAGTCACCATACCTGTTTCTCGCGAATACATCCCAGTTCGGACTCGTCGGAGAGCGGGGATGAAGAGCCAATGCAGTGCATGTCGATCATTGATGCGCGAAACAACCAGTTGGAGGTCCTTGAACGTCGGACCCAGGATGTGCCAATTCTCAAGTGTCCGGTCTCAGTTTCGCCAATTGCCTTGGTAATATATGGGATGTGCTGCATGCAACTGCCAAGAACGATGCGTAGGTAGGCGGAGCTGCAATTGCCCGGCCTTCCGATCAAGGCAGTCTGGTGGAGACAGTAAATTTGAGAGTAAAATCTAGGTGTGGATTTGTAGTAAAGGCGTCGAAGAGCAGCCGATGTTGGAGAAATGCAGATTATGATGAAACTGCTCGAAGACGGCAAAAACTCGTAAATGATCATAAACTCGTCCCTGCCGGTTTCTGCATGGGTGACGGCCACGGTGGCCTTCGGCCGCCGCCTCCTCCCTTGATTTTTTGCGAGCGGGTGAATTGCAGTGCGAAATGGGAGTTCGCCATTGGAGCAGGGCTCTCACACCGGGGATTGCACTGGCCATTGAGTGTTTGTAGCTGGAACCGTTGGACGGCGGGACATCGATGAGTTTGGTCGGCGCCGAGCTCATTACTGCATGCCCAAGTCTCAACGGAGTACAACGGACCACAAAGGAAGCCGCTGGTCAAGAGGTAAGAGCCATATTGAACAGCCTCAGAGTCACGAAGGTAGGAGCATTTGAGGCAAGACATTGATATTTGCGATTGCAGAGCTGTAAGTAGAAGGGCATTTTTTTCGGTCTTCTGGTCGAGCTCCATCGTGGTTTGACAGACAGAGAAGCATCGCTTCATCAAAATCCGGGCATTTCTGTAATCTCCGCCGCAGCTCAACACGTACTATTCTGTCCGCTACTGTTGGCCGCTGAATGCGCGTCGCCAGGCTATGTTCGGCCACTGTTCTCCGTGCTCCGCGCACAGCAACGCGCGCGCCTTCGATTGACAGTCGCAATTTGGATTGAACGCGTAAGTATACCTTCCTTCCGCGTAAAGCTGCATATCATGACTTGACCCCACCTCTCATTGGAAGCTTACTTATCCATCGCGCTGCGGTCCTTGCGTGGTCTTTCTCTTATGTCGCGACGCATCGAAAAGGCTGCGACCTCCTCCCTCGTCACCTCTGCCCTCGACCACAGTTTGCTGGTGATAATACAAATTGGAGAGGCTACGAATTTGGGAGTGCTGAAAGGCGCGTCTTCCGGTGATGTGATTTTCGGTTTACTCATTCGGTGAGCGCGTGCAGGATTCGCTGGGGTTGTAAATTTGTGAGTGGCTACGTGCCTTGAACGCTCGCAGCGGAACTCAATGAATATTTTGGACAGAGTGCTCGATACATGCCAGGTTAGCCGCACACGCCGGTTTGACGCGGTGATGCTCATGGGATGTGAACTCAGACCGCGTCTGGGAACAAGAATGAGGCGATGGCGCTCGTGCAGGACGTCGGGCAGCTGGCCATGGCCGTCTGTTCCACGGTTGAGGAGCTAAAGGACGAAATTGCGGCGGATACTGAGTTGCTTGATCAGGTCAGTATCTACTCCCGCGAGCCACGACTTGGATTCCGATTTTCTGTTCGTAGATATCAAAGCTGTGCCTGTAAGTACCTTGACTTCGCGCCGGACGAGAACTGGTAGCGGGTCGAAACAATGGCTGACTTCCACCGCGACAGCGAACTCGAGGCGGTCCATACCGTAGTCAAGGTAAAGCTGGATTCATTCGGCGAGTGTGGGCCTTTAACAAAGTGTGCGCGTGTAGAACCTCTTCAAGAGAGGATCCTTCACGTGGTTGTTGAAGCGGGTCCCAAGACGAGGTCAAGTTGCAAAGGTTGCAGAGAGATATCAAGGTTGGTGTTTTGCGTGTTATTTGTGGCGGACTTGTTATTGAATTATCTTCAGCACGCAATCGATTTGTTCTCCGTACGTGCCTTTGATATCTCACCTTTACGACCTAACCCCGATGTACAGTTCCGGTTGTCTGTCCGACTACAGCGAAATATCAGCCGCTCGGAAACGTTAGATGCCGCCCGAAAAGGCAGGATACTGGATCAAATCAGCGAAGTGTCTCAGACTGTAATGGATGAAATAAGGCAGGCCGAAAAACAGGTGATGCTTATGTACCTGCACTGTCCTGGCGTCTGATTAACTCTCGATTTTTGTTCGGACACAGGAGCTGCCGCTGCTCTCCAAGACGTACGTAGACGATAATTATGATTTGAGTAAGCCTCATGCGTGTCTAATGTGCGTCATATAGCGCTGGTCCCGTGCTCCCCCGTGTGCCGCGCAATTTCTTTGGGAGGGAGGAGCCTCTCTCTGCTGTGATTACGGCGATAACCGCCTCCACTCCCGGAAGAGTCGCGATTCTCGGTGCTGCGGGTATGTGGCGGCGCTTTCGTTCGCCGCGACTCCCAGTTAACTTGGTATTGCAGGCATAGGCAAGACGAGCGTCGCGTCGATGGTGCTGTTTGACCCCCGCGTCGTGGAATATTTCGGGGACCATCGGTATTTCGTTTCCTGCGATGCGGCGGGGGGGAAAGACGCCCTATTGACGGCGATTGCTGGATCGCTGGGTTTGCAGGGCGACAAACTACAGAAGAAGATTTTCGAAGCTCTTGGGGGTTCTGAAGTACCGGTCGCTCATTGTGCTCGATAACTTCGAGACTCC
Source organism: Mycena olivaceomarginata (assembly GCA_029378375.1). Lineage (NCBI taxonomy): Eukaryota > Fungi > Basidiomycota > Agaricomycetes > Agaricales > Mycenaceae > Mycena > Mycena olivaceomarginata. Next base: position 134,582 of record JARKIC010001175.1, on the reverse strand, counting down.
CTGGGATACCGGCGCATCGTCGAAGAAGGACGTTGAGACATTTCTAGCCTCATTATGCGCCCTCGACACCCTTTCAGTCGTTATCACAATGCGGGGTTCAGAGCGGCCTGCCGGAGTCCAGTGGTCACGTCCGTTTCTTCCCCAGCTCGGCCCGTTGGACGTTGCATCCGCCCGTGGGGCATTTCTGGCGCTATCAGATTGCTTGGAAGACGATCCTTGGATTGATCCGTGCGTATCCCGTTTCTGTGACATACTTAAGGGTAAACGTGCTCCAGGTTGTTGACTGCAATTGATTGCGTGCCGCTCGCCGTTGTGCTAATGGCAAATCTCGCAGATGGCTTCGAAACACCCGAAATTTTGATTACACGGTGGAGAGAAGAACATAGCTCGTTGTTGCACAGAACACCTGACCGCAGGTCCAGTCTCGACACCTCTATCGGCATTTCTTTGAATAGTCGGCGCATGAAAGCCGTCCCAGAGGTCCGTGCGCCTCTCATTCACGCCAGAAATTACCTCAATATTTTCAGGCGCTGACTCTGCTCAGTCTAATATCCCTTCTACCCGACGGGGTCGACAACAGCGAACTCGCTGCTATTTTTCCGAGCATTGATAAATCTAGAAGGGCGTTGTCTATACTATGGCGAACGTCCCTCGCGTATAACGACGGGCACAACCGCACGCGCGTGCTTGCACCCATTCGCGCGCACATGATACTCTACCACCAGTCGGACAGCGCGCACCGTGTGTCTATGCTGACATATTATATGGGGTTGGCCGGGCTTTCTTCCGACTTGGGGTGCGTACTTTGTGTTTTCCCCCGATACCGACCGATGATAATCCTTTCGGTAGAAGTCCTCACGGACAAGTCATCGTCAAACGTTTGACGCCAGAGATCGGAAAATTTACACTCAGTCGTCAACCTTGCCCTCGATTTAACGGAGGAGGCTACAGTACGACCGCTTTTACGAGGAGCCATTGCCGCGGCGATCAAACTCTCTAAATTCATTCGATACACGTATTTGGGGGATCCAGAGACTGTCCGGCTGGCGTGTGTCGCTGCGGGCAAGCTGGGAGATCCAGTGCTACGGGCGGACGTATTATACCATCTCGCCTGGATTTCGCTTATTGTTACCACGAACGGGCCCGATTGGGACCCGGAGCGCCTTTGCAGGGAGGCTCTCGCTCTGTACGAAGAAAATGAGAATGTTCTCGGCCGAGCAGGTTCGAGGATCACGACCCTGCATTACTTTTACAGTTCTGACGTGTTTTCCTTCCACAGAATGCACTTGGTTATTGGGTCAGATACACAGAGCTACCCAACGCGGGAAAGAGTGCAAAGGGCTGTATGAGCAGGCCCTTGAACTTGCAGTGCGGTCGCAAAACACATATTGTCAGGTCAGCAATTTCGTATTTGCTGGTAGGAAGTGCTAACAGGATTCAAGGCAAAATGTCTCTCTAACTTGTCTGAAATTACTTTTTATGGCGGCGATGCGAAAACAGCAGAGGAGCTTAGCCAACAGGTTAGTGTCGCTACCCCACGAGATGACAAGGCTGAACTTTTTACAGGCTTTGAAGCTATTCCGCGAGCTTGAGCATTTGGCGAATATCGGAATGTCTCTGTACATGCTCGCAAGAATAGCTGCTTTCAACTATGATCGTCAAGCCGACGCGTTGTTCGAGGAAGCAAGAGTTTTCCTGGAACAAGCTGGTGCACACCGTCAGGCTTGTCAAGCTATTATCGGTATAGGCGATTGTGCGTTTGCACGATGCGATTTTTACACTGCTCGAGACCTATACATCAAGACAATAAACACATTGAAGAAAAATGGAACTCTCCACTCGATTACTGGAGGATATGCCCAACTCTCCGTGGGCGAGGCGGCAGCATGTTTGTACAATTACCCGGAGGCCAATCACTGGCTGGTGGAAGCTAAACACACTGGAGAAGACATCCTCCGCCGCCCACGGACAAATGATTTCTGATATTACTTACGGTACGCGATTCCATCCCATTGTCGACGACGCACTCATACTTTGACGAAGGGGACCTTGCTTTCTATGAGGCCAAGTTCGGAGAAGCGGTAACATCCTACCAGCGGGCTTTACACGCTGCGGAGTCGCTCGGCCGCCCAGAGCAAGAAGCACTGTGCCGGGTGAAGCTCGGCACTCTGGAACTGACCCGGGCCCGACCGTGGCTAGGTGTGCGGCATTTGATCGTGGCAAGTGCAACACAGCGGCGAATCAAAGACGTGAAGGGCCTCAGCCAGACGTTTGTGCGGCTAGGGGAATGTTTGCGGCCGATGGCGATACGGCGACAGCGCTACTGTTCTTTCGCACGGCATATCCCGTCCTGCCTGAGGATAGAGGCCTTGCGTGATTTAGCCGGTTGCTTGGTAGGTCTCGGGACAGTTCGTGGGGATCGGAAGCAGGTTCTTGAGGGTGCACAAATTTACGAGCAGACCGGAGACACCAAGGGACGCGGGCGGTGTGAGACATTACTGGAGAGTATGTAGTAGAATTGAGACTATAAAATGTACATTGTACAGCCTCAAAATTCCTATACTACAAAATCTCGCTGCACACTACGCCCTCAAAAATTATGAAGTCTCGGTGAAGACAAAATCTGCAAGCGAGCGAGCACTTCGAGAGACCACAAAGGGGACAAAGGGGAACTACCCGCACCAGAAAACAATGCCTCAGAGCTGGTTAGGTTCTGATACGGGAACCACCCGCCGGAATAGTCGCAAGGTGGTGGTGGAACTCGGCAAACCCTCCAAGTCTAGGAAGGCCCCGAGAAGATGTTGGCACGACACCAGGACGCCGCTCGTACTCCCCCAATTGTTGCCCATTGACACCGCGACTGCGGCAGGGTGTCGTCCGCATCGTTGCACGGCCGCACGTCACCGCGCGAAGTTGGCTAGCGCATTCGGGCCGCTAAGAGGACCCGAATTCGCGTCGAAAAGCGGTGGACGCGTGAAAGATAAATGAGTTGCTTGGTCGTGTGTCGCCGATCGGATCACACCATAGGCACCCGGGAGCACCCGGGAATCAAGCCAAATTGAACCATGTTCACGCGTTCACGTTTGATGATTTGGGCAAACCAAGCGGAGATGGTGGTCAAATGGGTTGAGACCATTTGAGGCCGATTTCGAATGGTATTTTTCCAGGCGAACTCCGGTGACCGTGAGCACTTTGCAATTCGAACCCAGAACGTGGTAGGTATTTCTATCCAATAGCTAGCGAATCGCACCCCAGTTGAGAAGGAACTTCAAGTTCGCTGATAGCAATATAAATTGCTCACGCATATATATAGCAATACATACTTACTTGTTCGTCATCAATATAGGGTATCTGTTACAGAGACTAATATAGCAAGTGAGTAACAATACCCTTTGTTCTTCTTTCAATTTATGTATTCCCCGCCACAAACTGCTTGGTTGAGGAGTCAGATGAGTACTGCACAACTTGAAAGCTCCAGGAACAGAACACCCCCCGCAGCCCCTGCATCCACCTTAAAATCTCTTTCCTCTGAGCCCGACTCGTCACTCACTCTCTCAATTCGTCGATCATAACCCCCCACCCTACTTCAACTTAAGTTCAACTTCAACTCTACTCTACTACTGCTTTCGAGTTCCTTTCAAGTACTTGATTACTTTTACGGTACTGTTCAGGAACGCGATCCCCGAGACTTGGCGGCGGTGTACTATGCAGGAAGGCAGCTGCAGGATACTGGTTGGTATGTAATGACACGAATAATCTGCCATATGATCAACTTCTGTCCCGCCACAAATTCGACTCATGATCATATATAATGCTTGGAGTTCAGATGTTGCAGCTCGTTGCTGGATGAGTATCAATCATATCGCAGTACCAAACACCTACTAATGCTCGCGTCCCTGTCGATGATCCACCTCGAGCTCGGAGCCGCTAACATCGCCCCCTGACTCGAAAAACGGGCATTCCGCATCAATACGGTATCTTGCACATTCAACTTCAAGTTGACGTGCACTGCCACCCGAATCGAACCAAGCTCCATATTCGTCCATATTCTCATATACATATAGTACCCCAAGCCGCCAAGTCCCGGAAATCGCGCCCATACACGGGCGTTCAGTCCAAGTCGCGTCGTCCAAGTCGCGTCGTCCAAGTCGCGTCGTCCAAATTCAACCCCCAAGTTCCAACAGTCTAACAAGCTCCGGCCCGACGGAACCCCGTCGGTCCGACAATTCCTCGCGCGCGGTCGCGTAGCCCTTGGCCGCCAATATGATCACCCATGACCACGTCTCGACTGTACCTCCGCCAGGCCTTATCGATGGTGGAGCGTAATCCAATTAAGGCGGGTGCATATGGCGCGCGCGGGGGTATATAAGAGCCTAACCTACGCGCTCCAAAATCCAATTCACCTATTCGAACCCGAACGATGCCCGCGTCCAAATCCGTGAAGCTGAACACCGGCGCTGAGATGCCCACCGTCGGGCTCGGTGCGTCGTCCTCCGTTCCGTTCCTGCTGTGTATTATCTTATCTCGTCATCGCGACACAGGCACCTGGAAATCCGCCCCGGGCGCGGTCGAGCACGCGGTCGAGTTCGCGCTGAAGAATGGGTACACGCACGTCGACACCGCGGCGGCGTACAAGAACGAGAAGGAGGTCGGGGATGGGATCAAGGCGGCGGGCGTCCCCCGCGAGAGCATCTTCCTCACGACGAAGCTGGATAATCCGGACCAGAAGGAGGCGCCGGAGGCGTTGGAGCTGGTGCGTCTGCAGCGGCGCGTTGGTGGCGCGGTAAATTCATTTTGAACGTGGTTTAGAGCCTGAAGAAACCTGGGGACGCCGTATCTCGATCTCTGTGCGTTGCTCTCTGCTGCAGATGAACGATGAACTAACCGAGGAACACGCAGGGCTGATGCACTGGCCCGCGCCCATGACCAAGGGCGAGCCCGCGCTGGCGGACAAGACGCACGACTGGCTCGACACCTGGAAGTCGATGGAGGCGCTGTACAAGGCGCACCCGGACAAGCTCAGGGCGATCGGCGTGTCGAACTTCAGCGTCGAGTTCCTCGAGCGGCTGCTCGCCGCCGCCGAGGTCGTCCCCGCCGTGAACCAGATCGAGATCCACCCGTCCTGCCCGTCGGAGGACGTCGTGGCGTTCTGCCGCGCGAAAGGCATCGCCGTGACCGCGTACTCGCCGCTCGGGTCGGAACAACTCGCCGCTCCTGACGAACGCGGTGGTGGTGAAGCTGGCGGAGAAGCACGGGGTGTCGCCGGCGAATGTGCTGATTTCGCTGCAGGCGAACAGGAGGGGGTGACGGTGCTGCCGAAGAGCGTTACGAATTCGCGGATTCTGTCCAACGCCGTGATCATCGACCTGAGCGACGAGGAGATCAAGGAGCTGCACAAGATCGACGAGACGCACCACTTCCGCGTGTGCCACCCGGACTGGACTGGCTGGGGCGGGCTGGGGTTCCCGGATTGCAAGTAGAGCGTAGAGAGAGTAATGTTATGTGTAGATATTCTTGTAGAAGAATGGATTGAGTACCCCTGTCTCTATGGGCGATCACCGCTTACCTTCTCCCTCTGCCTTGACTCCTCCTTGCTTGCGACTGGTTACTGCTCTTGCTTACTGCTACTGTTGATTGACGCTGCTGCTGATTGACTGTGATTGACTGACTGAGGCCTAGACTTGTGGTGTTTCTGCGTCTGCTCGTGAGATCTGCACTAGATGGCGACCCCTCCCCCGCTCGCCGCCCTCCTCCAAGTTCCTCGGCGCCTCCTCCGCCTCCGCTGCAGCAGCCCTGAGACGCCCCCTCTCGGACTTTGACGCGGGCATCAACGCATCCACCGCCTGGACCGAGTCGCTCTCCGACTCCGGCCCCCTCTTCCTCGCCCTCGCCCTCAGGCCACAAAGTCTCTGGCTCCCTCTCCGACGAAGAGCCCGACTCCGATCCCGCCGCCAATGAAGAGGAACGCCCGCCCCGCCCGCGCGCTGTACGACTTTGACGGCAAGACCGAGTTTCGCGAGCTCAGCGTCGGCGCGGGAGACGCGCTGGAGGTGGTGAGGGAGGAGTTGGCGGATGGCTGGAGTCTTGTGCGGAATGAGGCGGGGGAGGTGGGGTTGGTGCCAAGGGCGTATTATACGGTGAGTGCAAGTGGTTTTTGTAAACAAGAGGCGGGGAGGCCTCATGGGCCTGGGATAAGCTGTTGCAGGCCTCCCTCGGCCACCCATAAGTGCTGTGGGTTTGAGTTGGAGGAAAACTGAGACAGGCCAACTTTGATGATGCTCCGACCGTCGCCATTCGACCACCCGCTCACACGATCACAGTTCACCGCGGACTTCACCGCCGCCCCAGAAGTCGCCGCGTCGGGCTTCATTCCCCGGCGGCTCGTCCTCACGCATCATCCACCAGCGCGACGCCTCGAGCAGCACCATCACCCCCGCGCGGTTCCCTCTCGCTCCAAGGCTCGCCGGATCCCGCCCCCATTGTCCCCCAAAACACCGGAGACTGGCGCGGCCTCACCGCGTTCCCCAACTTCCGGCAGAGCCTCCTGGGCGGGAAGAGCCTCAACCGCTTCTCGACATTCGTCACCAGCGGCGCGGAGGAGTGGGTGCTCCGGGGCACCGCGTCCGCGTCCGCGCTCCCTCCTGCCTCGTCGCACATGAGGCTCGGGAGCAACGAGGATGACGACGACGACGGCGACGAGGACGACGCGGACGACGAGGCGGAGGAGGAGCGGAACCGGCTGAATCGGCTCGGGCTGGGCGAGGCGGACCGGCACTTTGTCGACGGCGGGCTCGCGTGGAAGGCGAAGCTGCCGCCGTTCCGCGTCCTGGTGCACTCGCCGTCGAAGCGCACGTCGACGCTCTCGGGCGCGTTCACGATCTACGCGGTCACGTCGCTGTTCCGCGCGCCGTCGTCGCCTACCTCTTCCCTCTTCCTCTGCCCCATCCCCGTACACCTCCGACTCGGTGTCCGTGTACGACGGCGACGGCGACGGCGACGGCGCCGGCGCGACGCGCATCACCGTCCACCGGCGCTTCTCGCACTTTGTCATCCTGCACACCGCGCTCACGCGGCGCCTCCCCGGGATCGCGCTGCCGCCGCTCCCGGAGAAACAGTACGCGGGGCGCTTCAGCGAGGACTTTGTCGAGGCGCGGCGCGGGCGATCTGGAGCGCTACCTCGGGCGCGTGGTGCGGCATCCGGTTCGCGCGGTACGCGGAGGTGGTGACGTTCTTTCTGGGGTGCGAGAGCGATACGGTGCGTACCATAAAACTTTTATTTATTTGCGGATACTGAGGAGATGTGGGGTGCGTTGCGTACATATGTAGGAGTGGAAGCGCCTGGTGCCGCAGCACCTCGCGATGCCGCGGCGGGGCCCCGCGTTCTACGCGCGCGTGTTCCACCCGGACTTCAACGTCGACGCGGGAGGACGCGGCGGAGGCGGTCGACCGCTTCGACACGCACACGCGCGCGGTGGGCAAGGGCGTGCAGGGGCTGCGGAATATCTTTGGGCGGGTGCGCGACGCGCGCGTCGGTGCGTCCTGTCTCCTCTCTCCGTCTTTTCTTCGCTGCTCATCATCACTTTTATTATTGGTATTGTTATTATTGGGGCACACAGAGATGAGCAACGCGGAGCGCCTGCTCTCGTACTCGCTGCTGTCGCTCATCACGTCCAAGCCGCTCGCGTCGGCGCCGGTGACGGGCACGAGCGAGGAGGAGGAAGAGTTCAACGCCAAGGGCAAGGGGCTGCTGAACGAGGACGGCGCGTGGTGCTGGCGCGAGGGGTGTCAGGGTGCGTTTGTTTTGTCCCTCCCCAGCTATCCATATCCGTGTTAGACGATGAACTGATTATATTTATTCATGACGGTGCAGATTGCCTGAAACTGACAAAGGCGATGCAGAAGACGTCCGAGGCGCTGCAGAGCGTCGCGGATTTGTACGACGACCATGTGCGTGGGCTGCCTCTGATTCGATGAATGGATGTGGCATTGTGCTGACTGGCGCCGGCGGTGTAGGCACGGAGAACGCAGCTGGCGACGCACGAGGCGCTGAAGAGCGTCGCGCACCCGTCGCCGCTGTACCAGGGCGTGGTGACGACCCACCGCTCGACGCTCTCGCGGTATTCGCAGGCGACGGCGACGGATAAGCAGGTGAGTTGCGTTGCGTTTCGTTGTTGAGCTGACTCCCGCTCCGCAGCCCGACAGCGAGATGGCGGCGCGGTGTGAGACCGTGCTGAACACGACGATGGCGGAGATGGAGACGTACCACACGCAGAAGAACGAGGACTTTTCTGCGCTTACGAAGGAGCACCTCGATGGGGAGATTGCATTTTACGAGCAGGTCTGTAGTGTACCCTACTCGCTTTCTTCTCTCTTTTCGCCCACAATTGCTGACCATCATTGCGTTCGTCGCACAGGTGCTCAACCGCCTTCGGGGCGCGCGCCGCGGGTTCGACGAGCCGCACTTCACACAGCTCGGCGCCGAGTCCCGGCAGGCGTCGATGTACGAGCGCGAGCTCGAGCACCCGCGGCTGACGGCCGCCGCGCTGCCGCAGCCCGCGCCGCATGTGTTTGACGCGGCGCCGATGCGGCCCGTCAGCGTCGCGATCCAGGAGGGCGTCGGGATGCTCCTTGGGCCCAGCGCGCGGGGGAGTGTGTTTGGCAAGTTCTGGTGACGAGCGACGAATCGGGCAGGGGTGCGAGGATAGATTTAACTGACGTGCGGATATAGGTGGATGGATGGATGGATAATGCTACGTACGTACTTGTAATGCCTTTGCTTTTGCTATCGTCAGTTCTTTTGCCTGTTTGGTGTTTGACGTGAGATAATTCGCAGGTCGTTTGGCGGTTGGCGGAGAATCTCAGACTATTGAGACAATCTGGGTAACAAATTACCGGATTGGGGATACGGAGGAGTTTGTCTCTGCATCTTTGACATTGTTTGACGCTAGGCGCCTATCTAGGCTTGCTTCACACCACCATGTCATTTGCGCGGCTGCGCGAAAAGCTTTCATCGGTTATCCGTCGAAAGCACCACCGAGACGTGGAAACATCTAGAGCTCGGCGCGAGCGCAATGCCATTTACGACCCGATGGCGCGTTTGCCGCTCGAAATATCATCGGATATCTTCATGCGCTGCCTTCCTCGCTCTCCTCGACCTAATTGCCACGAGGCCCCCTTGATATTCCTCAATATATGCCATCTGTGGTGTTTCAATCGCACTCAGCACGCCGTCCTTGTGGGCCGCGGTCAGTTTCCCGTCCACCCACCCGGGCCGGGCCAAATCTGCGAGGGAATATTTCGAGATCTGGCTCGGTCGAGCGGGAGACCACCCCCTCTCCCTCCGTGTCTCTTCTCCTGGATTTTTGGACGGGAGGATCGACGTTGGGCTGAAGCAACATGCACACCAGATGCAGAGTTTAGAGCTTTCCTTTTACGGCCGGGAACTCGACGCAATAACGACACCATTTCCGTCGTTGAAAAAACTGGCGGTTTCCGCCCTCGACTCGACCGATTGTATTTCTCGATTCATAGCGATACTGGGAGGCTCCCCCTCCTTGTGGAATGCGAGCTCAAGGTGGCGGGCCTTGGAGTACAAAGCCGTGTTTGTCCCCGAATCCCTCACACATCTGTCGCTACGATGCTTACGACTTGACTCACGAAACCGAAGCGCTTCGTACAGCGCACAGATTCTGCGGTATCTTACGCTGCCCGTCCTCGAAAGCCTCATAGTGACAATGTCCGACATTTCCGCTGCAGACTTCCATTCATTCTTGGCTCGCTCTGCACCACCCTTAAAGTTCTTGGACATAAAGGCTTGGGACCCATCCTGGAGCGAAATCTGTGACTGGGCTTATCTTGTCCCGAGCCTGACAGATCTCGTTTTCGGGTGCTGGAATGTTCAAAACTGTCCTTCCACCGATTGTGCATTCTTCCGAATCTCTGCAATCTCGTTGTTAACAGCAACGCGAGGATTCCGCTGCGACATCTCACGCTACCCGTTCTCGAAAGCCTCATCATCACAGATCCCCACATCCCTACTGAGGAACTCCTTCCGTTTTTGGCCCGGTCCTCACCACTATTACGGTCCTTGGACATAGGCTTTTTCCCTCGCCTTCCTGACCTGTGGACATCTGAAATTCCCGTCGTGCCCTTCCTCCAGTTAATGGCGTCCCGGGACCTTCTCCCCCATCTCCAGAGTCTCACGATTCGTCCATGTTATTATCCTCACCGTAACCTCGAAAAACTGTACGATGGCCTTATCGAGCTCCTGAAGACTAGATTCGCCTCTCGTCAGTGTACGCAACTGCAATCTGTCTCAGTCATCTTCAAATTCTCAGTCTGGGAGCCAGGGCGAATGGAACGGGAGGAAACGGATTCATTGGAGTCAGAGGGAGCAGACTCAATGGAGCGGGAGGGAACAAATTTTGCACCCGATGACGATATCATTGCCGCGTTGCGACAATTCGTGGAAGCGGGGGTGCACATTCACGTCGGCCCAAAGTCGCACAATTATATTTAACGTTTGTCCATGAACCCCCATTCATGGTAACATACGACAATGAATTTCTGGACAGTTTCCCTCGCTCACCGATGCTGTCCCCTCATGTTCTATCGATTATCTCTCGGGGTTGAAAGAGAATTGAGGGACGTGCAGGTACGAAAATATTATGATACAAATGCCGCCTTCTTCCAGATGTGTTTGCTTTTGCTATCATCATTTCTTTTTTCAAGTTTGGTGTTTGGCGGGAGACAATTTGTAGGCAGGGTCTGCATGTCTGCAGAACACGAGGTGAAGTTGAGCCATTTCGCAGGTCGGTCGACGGATAATACATGATCTCAGTCTTCTAGAGTATCTTGAGACAATTTGGGTAACAAATTACCGGATTTGGGATGAGGAGAAGTTTGTCGCTGCATCTTTGACGCTGAGCTCCTATCTAGGCTTGCTTCACACCACCATGTCATTTGCACAGCTGCGCAAAAAGCTTTCTTCGGTTATCCATCGAAAGCACCACCGAGACGTGGAAACATCTAGAGCTCGGCGCGAGCGCAATGTCATTTACGACCCCGATGGCACGTTTGCCGCTCGAAATATCATCGGATATCTTCATGCGCTGCCTTCCCCACTCTCCTCGACCAAATTGGCACGAGGCCCCCTTGATATTCCTCAATATATGCCATCTGTGGAGTTTCATCGCACTCAGCACGCCGTCCTTATGGGCCGCGGTCAGCTTCCCGATCTCCCACCCAAACCGGACCAAATCTGCGAGGAAATATTTTGAGATCTGGCTCGGTCGAGCGGGAGACCACCCTCTGTCTCTCCGAGTCTCTCTCCGTTGGTTTTTCGCCGGGATTCCAGTCGACGCTGGGCTAAAGCGACATGCACACCAGATACAGAGTTTAGAGCTTTCCTTTTTCGGCTTCGTGACCAGCAAACTCCACGCAATAAGGACGCCATTTCCCTCGTTGAAAAAATTGACGGTTTCCGTCCGCCTGGAGTCCGATTGTATTTCTGGATTCATAGCGATACTAGGTGACTCCCCCCTCCTCGTGGAGTGCGAGTTTCGAGCACCGTGACGCGGGAGTGCAAAGCCGCGTTGCCCCCGAATCCTCACACATCTGTCTCTGCAATACTTGCGACTTGACGGAGACAGCGCACGTATTCTGCAACATCTTACGCTGCCCGTCCTCGAAAGCCTCACCATAATCACAAAGGTGCCTCCCATTTCCGGCGCGGACCTCCATTCATTCTTGGGCCCGGTCCTCACCACCATTGCGGTTCTTGGACATATCCGGGGGGAGAGAAATCTGTGACGTTGCGTATCTCGGCCTTGTCCCGAGCCTGACAGATCTCGTTTTCGACTGCTGGAGTAGCCACGAGCTTTTCTCCGGCCACCAGATAATCCTTCTTCCGAATCTCCGCAATCTGGTTATTCACAGCGGCAGCGCGTGTCTTCTGCGACGTCTTACGCCGCCCATCCTTGAAAGCCTCATCATCGAATGCCCAGACATCTCCGTCGAGGATGTCATCTCGTTTTTCGCCCGGTACTCAGCACCATTACAGTCCTTGGACTTGGGCGGGGTCTGTGGCTACCATGCGACCCATCTTGGCCTTGGACCAAGTCTGAAAGACCTCACCCTCACCCTTGGCTTTGGTGGTCATGACCACGAACTTCTGTTCATGCAGTGGATGGTTTTCCAAGACCTTCTTCCCAATCTTCGCAGTCTCACCATTAGTTGTTACTATCCCATCGATGCACTTAGACTGTATGTCGATCTTATCAAGCTGCTGAAGACTAGATCCGCCTCTCGTCAGTGTACGCAACTGCAATCTGTCGCCATCATCTTCCGAGTGTTGGAACTGGAGGGAATAGAGTTAGAGGGAATGGATGTTGCACCTAACGACGATATCATTGCCGCACTGCGACAATTTGTGGAAGAGGGGGTGCACATTCACGTCGGCCAGAAGTCACACAATTATATTTAACATCTGTCTATAAACCCCATTCCTGGTTGAATACGATAGCGGATTTTCTAGTTGGCGTGTTCGCCCATGGACATTATAACAAATCTGATATGTATATGACGTACAGAAAACGACGAACACAATGACCATGGCACCATTTGAATTTGAATAGCCCTTCTATCAGAATAACAATAATGTGTTCGAGAATGAAGTAAAACTACGCAAATGCCTTGCTCCAGTCTGTAATTTTAGCAAACTCAGCCCACGTAGTGGTGTGTCTGGGAAGAACTTCGGCCTTAGAGGTAATATGCCCTACAAAACATTATGCGTCAATCGCGTTCATAGACGATGAGGACGGCGTACATCCGAGATCGGCCATTGCTTGCCATACATCTGCAAAAGTTTCTTGGACCTTCGGGGGGAAACCCGCATCCTGGAGGTTTTGTTTGAACTGTTCAGCAGATATCTCCTTGAACGCCACGTCCTTCCCGGTCGCTATTGCATGTCAGTCAATCCCAGTACCAGTACGACATTATCATACGTTTCGCACCTTTCGCAAGCTGCTGAGCCATATCTCCAATGCTGATGTACTCGCTGTGTGTGATGATAGTCGAACCGTCCGGAAAGGTCGGCAGTTCAAGCACATAACGCGCCCCAAAGGCCGTAGTCCGCGTGTGATGTCGATGAACGGTAGCTTCAGCGTGGATTTCACGGGCCATGGCACGGCAAACTTCCCATCCTCCTCTTTTGCGAGTAGGACTGGCACGGTGAGGAATAGATTGCCGTAGAGTCCGGCCTGGAGTTCAACGAAGGGGACACCAGACTGGCGAGCATACTCGGTGACAAGGGCTTTTGAATCAAAGTGGTAGGCGTGCACGAGCTTCCCGCCACTGAGCTTGCTGTAGGAGGGAAGACCGGACCAGAGGATACGCGAAGCCCCGCCAGCTTTCGCAGCGTCTATGAGAAGCTTGCCCTCATTGACTTCCTGCAATCAATTCAGTTCAATCAGGAAGACTGATAGGGGCATGGGAAAAAAAACCACCCTCTCCATGATTCCATGGTCCCAGTAGTTGGTAACGAGCTGCATTTTCATCATGAGGGTGGAGACTTGGTATGCAACGAAATACACCGACGAAGGCGACATCCGCTCCAGCGAATGCTTTGTATACCTCCTCCTTATTCTCGACAACGAGCGAAACAGTGACAACCTCGACGCCCCGCTTCACGAGAGCCTGGGCGGCAGGCTTTGTTGCATCTCGTGTGAACGCACGCACACGGTAGGGCTTGTCGGATTCTTCCAACCCATTGACAACGCTGCCGCCTTGATTTCCAGTGGCGCCAACGACCGCTACAAGGCGTGCAGAGGGATCTTGAGTTATGGTCATTCTGGTAAGGTCTTGAGTGTCTGGGCGGTGGCGCAGGTTGGACCGAGTTACTGCGGGTGTTCAAGACTTATATATATATACAGTGCCGCCAGCGTTAAGACCTCGGTAATTGGTGTGCTTAACAATGCAGTGATTTATCAGCTACAGTCCGGAGCGTCGGGAATTGGGATTTATCTATCAGTCAGCGTTTGTGTTGGGAATTAGGAGACATCGAATCGTAATCGGGGCGTCCCGGTCAGGACGTTACGTAACTCACGAATGGGACACCGGGCGGGGCAGCAGCCGGTTTGAACCTGCTCCTTATAGTTATGTGGGTTCAAAGAAACAGGTGCACAGCTTCCGCTGGGATTCTGATCATCCTCAGTTGATCCTCAGTCGTGTGCGCTTGCTTCATCTACAAAAATCTCACACTGACCTCGCTTGTCGACTCGAATCTTACGCTCAAGTTCGAAGTTCCGCGCTGGTGGTGAGGCCTAATACCTGAGCGTGTACCGTAACCATCTTCGGGTCCATTCTGGTGTTTGTCACAGCTGCTGTCGGTGCCAGAAACCCCGGCCTTTTCTTTCCTTTCTTTTCGACATGCTAGAATCACGCATTTCGGGGTGAGGATGGTCAGAGTTGTGTGGCACAATTGTGAAACCTTTGCCCGGATCTCGATCCATCGAGGCAGGTCATTCCAAGAGTTCTCGTAGAAATTTCATATGCTTCGAGGCACGCAACCGGCGTGTGCTGGTACCCAATATCGAAGAGGTGGTGTGGATGTGACCTTTCACTTGTGCTGGATAGCATAACGATTGTTTTTTTATATATCTGTGGACGCGCAAGTTAGCTGTAAATAACCCGCGGTGTTCTTAACGAGAAACGCACCATAAAAAAGCCGTTATACGGCGGGCAAAAGCCGGAACGGTAAGAACGTCTAACGATACAACAAATGGAGTACTTATTTAAGCTTAAATAGTCCGACTTCTAAGGGTCGTGTCAAAACGGAGTGGTTGCAGCGGAAGAGCCAGTCGGGTCATGATTTGTAGGAGCTATAAGGATGATACGAGCTGGACGGATAAGGCGGAGGGATATAATAGGGATACGGCACAACATAAGAGTTCATGGGCGCCCCGCCCGGTGGAGGAGCGGCGTACGGCACAGGCCCGCTGGGGGGATATGATGGATGCGTCGGCGCGCCGCCTTCGGGATAGTGATTCGACGGCGCAAACGGCGGACGGTTGGGCCACTTGCATCATAATAGCCCCAGATGGGATCATAAGTTAGAGAGGACATAGCGGGGTGAAAAGAAGATGCTGGGGGAATGCCATCTTTTTCCGATGCCTCAGGCTTCACTGCGTGCTGATTCTCGGCAGACGCGGAAGTTAAAGCACCGGACAACGGGGGTCGACTGGAATTCACGTCCGTCTCGGGAGTATCCTGAACAGAATGTTAGTGGCGTACCACATATCTTCATAACGGGCCCACCTCTACAACTGACGGCGCGCGGATAAGAAAGGCCATGGGCGGAGCAGGTGGCAAGACAGAGGCGGGCCGGGAACCAGACGCAACAGAAGGATCGGGAGAGCCGGTTCTGGGTCTAGGAGAACTTGGTTTCTCGCGGAGACCGGGCGCCAGAGCCTGGGTCCATACTGTCCCACATTGCGTTCGGATCCAAGACAGAGGACGCGTCGATGTCATCGTTCTGCGGCGGCTGGTTCAAGCTTGATTCCGCAGACTCATCGACGGGGCCGCTCGAAGTCGAAGGCGAAGGTGCAGAAGACAGCGCAACGTCGACGGGAGGAATTGGAAACGTCCCCGGCAGTCGCTGGTTTCGCTTGGGTAAAACCGACGCTAAATCAAGTGCAACGAGATTCGCCTTGAAGTAGTCGGCGACTTGGAAGGAGGTCTGTACCGCCGTCTCAGTTGAAGCAGGACTGCATCTGTATCGGTATTTACCTTATTTGGCATTGCCACCGCAATACGCTTGAAATTTTCGCCGTGTTGTGCAAGAAGTTCCAAGAACAATGCTAGAGTTAACGCAAGGTCAGGTAGGACAGAACGGGGAGGGTCGCTAACCAAACCTTTCTCGTCACTCGACCACATCTGGATCGGGTCCGGGACCGGGTCTGGAATGGGCAACTGATCCTCGATCTCCGTAATCGGAGGCGTAGGGATCGGAGTCGCAAAGTCATCCAAGACTGCAGCAGCAGACTTGGGTTTGCGACCGCGTTTCTTCTTTTTGGGCTCCTCCTCCTACATTGATGTCTCACTGAGCACTGTATATCGGAGATTCACAAAAACACCTACCGTGTCTTCGTCCATGTCGTCTTGGAACAAGACGCTTAGGCTCGAGACTGCGGCACGCCGGCGCTTCGGGCGCGCTTCCGGTTCGGGGGTCGGCGTCGCCGTCGTGGCTTCCTCCAACTGGAGCGCATTGCGGCGCGAGGAGGGCTTCCTGGGCTCGGGGGCGATAGTTCGTCTTCCACGCGTAGGCCGCCCAGTGTACGACGCTGAATCGTCAAAGTCTCCATGTACCTCCGCGTCGTGCTGGCGAATATCAGAAAGGAGCCCGTTGCCCTTCTGCCGCCCCGTCCGCCGCCGTCCCTTGCGCTTGTTGGGCGCAAACTGATACACCACCCGCCGAAAGTCGATGAGCTTCTTCTTATGCAGATAATAATAATCGACGCATTGCGCGGCCGTCTTGTTCGGCAGGAACTCAGCAATGAGGCCAAACTGCTTCGGATACGCCGCGTACTTGTCCAGAAACAGCTCCTTCTCCTTCTCCGTCCAGTCGTGGATGCCCGTGCACGGCGCGTAGTACTCGCTCGGATTCTCAACCAAATGGTTCGTGTCATCGAACGCATACGCCGTCTCCCCCGTCACGCTAATCATATCCGGAATCACCGCCAGATTCCTTGTCGACAACTGGTTCGGGTCCGTCGCCTCGTCGTACCCCAGGCTCGCGATGATCTGCTCCATCTCGAGGTCCGAGCGCACAAACGTGTCGCCCAACGTCGCCGCGGAGCGCCGCGTCGTGCGCCCCGACACCGGCAGCGCGCTCTCGACTGGCTCAACGGGCCGCGCCTGCTGGTTGAGGACATCGCAGTGCCGCCGCCAGCGCGCGTGCAGCGCCTTGTACTCCGCCTGCAGATACTCCGTCTTCTCGCTGAGCGCCCCCCGCCGCCGCTCGAACCGCGCCGCGAGCCACGACCGCGCCGCCAGAAACGGGCTCTCGTCCCTGTCCCTGTCCCTATCCCTGTCCCTGTCCGTCAAGCCCAAACCGAGACCGAAGCGCCGCGCCGAAACCTCGTCGATCAGCTGGTCCTGCGTCTTCGCGGGGGAGGCGTAGGCGTAGGGGTCGGCGCCGCCGGGCCCGGCGAGCGCGAGATTCTCCATGAGGATCGGGGCGATGCGCTCGTCGCGCGTCTGGTCGTCGTGGAGCAGGCGCGTCATTATGACGGTGCGCAGGGCGTCGGCGATGGACTTGGCGTTGCCGAAACGGGGGATGTCGTCCGCAGTGAGCACTGCGGCAGCCGCGGGCACAGGCGCGCGCGCGGCAGGGGGTTCCAGTGCAGACATGGGCTCCGGAGTAGCATGCATAACATCAGACGCAATAAAAGGCGCCGCGGGCGCGGGCGCGGCCGTAACAGGCGAAGGCGGCACAGGACTGAGCTCCAAAAGCTCAGGCTCGTTCTCTGCCTGTGCCTGTGCCTGTGTCTGTGTATGGGCGGGTATCACAATCGTCATGGACGACATCGGAGCCGGCGCCGGCGCAAATTTAACTTGCGATTCCGGTACCGTCGGCAAAACGTCCCACGTCGGCATCTGCGTCGTCGTCGTCGCAATCGTTTCTGGCTTTGGCTTTGGCTTGGAAAGGAGAGGAGGAGGAGGACAGGGTTAGAATAGCGTTAGGTCGGCAGGACCTTGTGTTGAAGACGTACCTTGACTACAGCGCCCGCGTCCACGTCCGCGTCCTCCTCGCCCAGCGTCGACGCTGCTGAAGCCGAACGAGACTTACGGATTTGGTTCTCGGCCCCCGGCATCGCGTCCGGCTCACCGTCCGATTCCAATTCCCCTTGTGCGTCGTCTTCGTCTTCATCTTCATCTCCATCCTGGCGCGCTGGCTCATCTACGTCTCGGACCGCATTCCCATTCACATTACCTAGACCTGGGACCGGCGATTCAAGCGCGACCAGAGCGATATCAATCTTCGGCTTTGCTGCTGCGACCGTCACCGCTTCAGCTTGAGATTGGGTTTGAGTGCGAGCAGAGTGTATGCCCGGGATGGGGGACGGCGTGGGCGACGGCCTATGACCGCTGCTTAGCTCACCAGCCCACAGGAAAGGCGCCTGCGGCATCACGACTGGTGCCGCCTTTGCCCGAGTCGGCGACGGAGATAACACCAGTGTTGTTTTCTGCTGCTGCACGCTATTAATATTCCCATTCACCGCCGGGGGTGATGCGGGAACGGACACGGCTGTGGTCGTCGTCGCCGTTGTCGTTGTTGTGGTGGTTGCCACCGGAGCCGGAGCGGGGGACACACTGCGGTTCGAGACGTGCGTGGACGCGATGGACGACGCGATGGACGAGCGCGACCGCGAGCGAGAGCGAGAGCGAGAGCGCGATTGTGTCCGAGAGCGCGATTTGGTGCGTGTGCGGCCCCGCACGCGCTCAAGCCCAGGCCCAGGTCCAAGCTTGTCGTCAAAGCGCGAGTGACTGTCCCGCGAGCCCCACGATGGCGAGCGGTCCTGCAGGCGGCTGAGCAGGGAGTTGGGGTTGGGGATGATCGCGCCAGAGAACGAGCGGCGTGAGCGCGATGCCGATGCCGAGCGGGACGACCGGCTCGACGGCGAGCGCGACCGCGAACTCGCTATCGAACCATTGGGGCTGGACGTCCTCCTGCCGCCGTTGTAGTGATCACCAGTGTAGTTTGCGCGATAGGGCTGACGCGGAGAAGAGTTGTTGTAACTGGGACGGTACGAATCTGACAATGAAATTGTTCGCCCGCTGCCGGTGCCGCGTTGATCCGGGCGGTAGCGATCACCCCGGGGCATAAAAGGTGGAGAGTGCCCACGCGCTCTTTCTGGAGAGTTGCTCCGAAAACTGTTGCTGCGCACTCGATCTCCGTATCCAGCAGATTTGGGACTGGGTAAGTACAATCAGGCTTAGTTGCTTGCATCAAAAGAGAGAAAGGATTTGTGATGTACCTTTGAATGGAGATGATGGGCCGATCGCTGGTCTGCGTTTGTTTCCAAGCGTCCGAGGGTTCGAACATGCGTGGTGGAGGGTCGGTGCGGCGCGAGACAGTGGAGGAAGAAGCGGTCGGAGATAGTGTCAGAGCACGTCTGTCGGTCCAAGAAGTAGCGGGCTTGTTCGGTAGTTGCCGCGACACATCCCAAGGGTACAAGTCCGTAGACTGCGGACCGTCATAGCGGGAAGGACTCGGAGGCGCGTGGGAATCTGGGCGGTACGAGTTCGGATTTTGTCTCGGCGTAAAGTAGTCTCGATGCGGAGGTGCGGATCTGGGCCCGGGATAGTCTTCAAATGGTGGATATCGTCGCAAAGTGCCTGGAGACGGAGACCTGCGAGGAGGAAGAGCAGTAAAGGGTCGCTAAACAACAGATAAGCACAAGAAAGAACAAGTTGAGTGGGAGTGGTTGCTGACATCGTAGGAAAGAGGAATAGCGTTGCCTCCAGATACACGACGAGGCTGCAAGATATGAGAGGTAGATGATCCGGGGTAGCCTGCAGAAGACATCATACGCCAGCAAGATCGGTCAGGAGCCGCAGATTAGGCTCCAGAGGAACGAGGTCAAGTCTGAAGCCTGTAGTCAGTCGCACAAGCCCAAAGTGCTGCCAGGAGCTTGCAGGAGTTGGCTGGCTGTGGATGGTGGTGGTTGAACGAAGAAAAGCGGTGTGACTGAACTGTTGTGCATAGCAATTCAAATCAAACAAATATGTACAGTCCGAGACGAGAGGGATCCGGTTGAAGTTTTGAGCTCGTTAAATCCCTCAAAAAAATACAACATGCAGAGTAACAGAGTTGCCCTCGATACATGTCTTTTTTTTGTTTGAAAGCGGTTCATGACCAGTGGATACGCTAGCACCCCGGAATGGCAGTGCCGCAGAGAACAGTGTGATGTGATGTTACACTGGTTCTCCTTACTCCACGTCGTTGCCCGACTCACCGCCCTCTTTCTACGAGAAACACACAAGATTCCCTCACCTCGTGTGCCAGTGAGACTATAGCCGACTTGGAACCTCGAACTGCACCCACAGATTTTTTGGGGGCCAACCATGACCTACAGCTCTGGACTCACTGGTATCCATATTCTGGCCAGATTCCTCCGAAAATACTCTATCATGTCTCATGTGAACAAATTGGACCTTGAACTGGACAAAAGGACAAAAGTTTTGCAAACACTATCTAATATTTCTTGCTCTGCTGTATCTTCGACGAGCCAACAGCTTCTCGGGCCTAGATGGCGATAAATTACAGTGTTCTTTGCAAGTATGAGGCGCGTTTACGATATAGTTCCCTTCTCAAAGCTTACACTACATTCAGGTCCTTCCTAGACAGAGGCTCTGCTCAGGTACCTACACAGAGCTACACACACGGTTCTGTATATGTGGCTGAACAGACTCTGTGTAGGTCTGTGTATGTTTGCGTAGGTCTGACTAGGTCAGTGTATGTCTGCATAGGTCTGTTTAGCCACCTGTGCAGACAGGTTTTCCCCAAATGAATGAACATCAAAAGGTGTGTTTTTTCGTTGCGGCGAAGGGAGTCTGGGCTAATTTAGCCTGAGAATACGCAGAACTTGCATCAATGTCGGTCAATGTCGGCCAAAAGTTTGAATCGTCAAATTAGAGATGTCCATGCCAATCGCGAGGGCAGAAAAAACAAACCAAAAGGTGTGTGCAGCTCTGTCGAGGTAGCCACCCACACCTACACTCAGCTGTGCAGACTCTGTTCAGTTGTACGAACATTGCCGAGCATAGGTTGCAGACGCCTATACAGATGCTGTGCGTAGACGACTCAACAGAAGCCTGTCTAGGGGGCCTGGCAACCTTTTCTATCTGTGCTGAGAAAACCAACTCTGCAAAATGCCTGCGAAGTTCGGAGATCGATGCGAAATCTCCGGAATATTGCAATGCCGGATTATTGCAATGCAAAGACGCCCCATGACTCCCCTTCGTGGGTCTGTTTCTCATACATGGGACCTCTGCCTCATTGACCCACGTTCATCGCCACGAAATGGACCACAAGGGCGTCGGCGTTTGTTCAACGTCTGACTGGGTGTGGTTCGCTACCCGGCACTCCTGCGCTGCGCCACTGCTCCTGGCGCGATCTTTAACACACTCATAGTGTTTTCTGCCGGGTTGGTCGGTTTGTCTGCTCTGCTGCCCTGCCGACTTGTAGCTGCCCTGAAAAATATATCCAGATGTACACTCTTTGTCCTCAATTCATCCCTGTTCACAGTTCCTGCACACACGTAGCTCCGTATACTTTTGTAGCTGGATTTGATACCAACTTACCTCCAATAAACATCTATCTTTCGCACTCCCGAACAACTATCCTAAACAATAGGCGAAGGTTTCCTCTAGCTCTCTCGATTCCTCTCTTTTTCTTTCCTTTTTCGCTTTATTTTTGCGTTTTCGACCCCGTGGGGCCAGTGTATCGGAATATGTAAATCTTCTTTCGAAGCTGCCGGCACGCGTAGCGTGTGGCGGTGTTGGCGTAGACGCTGCCTTCAATCGTCCTCCTTGCGCCGACTCCTCGCCTTTCCCCTCTCCACCCTCCGACCCTCTGTCCTCCTCCTCGTCTTCATCGTCATCCGACAACACCAAAGGCTCTGTCTCGCGTCGTGGCCGGCCCGTCTCCGTGAACGCGCCCGACGTCTCGAGGAACTTCGCCAGCGCCTGCAGCCCCTCCTCCGCCCCCAAAATCTCGGGTCGGGAAAGCCAGGCCGACGCCTCGCGTAATACGCCACGGCGCTGCTCGTACAATTCGCATTCTTGTAGTACGTGCGCCCTCGTTTGAGACCGCTCGCTACATTGACACCCTATGCGTTCCAAAGGCGTAGTACTCACCAATAAACGCGTGTCCCGCGATGCCACATCCAGATGGTACAACACTTCGGGACCCGTCCAAACTGTTCTTCCAGTCAGAATACATCCGGAGACTCATAATAGCATCCTATTGGGTTGTTATTATTGCTGGAATACCCCTTTGGTGGCATATAACCAGCATAGAACGTCTTTCTCTGCCAACTGCTCGCGTTCACGCGCAAGCCGGGAACCAGCTGCGCTTTCCTGTGCAAATACAACTTGAGGATGCATCTCTCTCCTCCCCACTGCAACAGCTTATGGATGACCGCATCCGGCGGTCCCCTAAAGCATGGGAAGGGCTTGACGTGAAAGTGACCACCCAAAATGGTGTGTGGTGCCACAACTACACCAGGAGTCGGCTTATACATATTTTAGATGCCGTCGATTCGTACACCGTTCGACCGACAGAAGGTGTTCCGCTGGTGAGCGAAAGGACTCTGGCGTATCCTCTGCGAAGCAGAACTTGTGAGATTCAACGGTTGCTCCAAAGTCCGTATTTTAAATAAAGTCTATCCATCCAGTGCCAATGCTGGCAGACACACTGGCCGCTCTCCTCATCCCACCCACCGATGCCCACCGCGTCGCACCATATTCCCCCCGCTACAGACTCGCACTCACGTTATTGAACGAAGATGCCGCAGCGGGCAGCGCAATCTCCGGTTGGGATATTTCTGGCGCGATATCTCGTTCGTGTCTTTCCTTCTTGACTTGGGGGGACAAAATATTTATTATACACCAGGCCATTTATCCCCAATCTTCAGCTCACTCTCCGTCTTGCACAACTTCACAATCGAAAGCCAAGTCCAATTCCACGCCCCGCTAGCGTTTTCCCCCGTGTCTCTCGATCAGGGGTACGGCATCACTCCAGAGGACCTGACCGTCTTCGTCAACTCTGCCGAATGGAGTCTCTGTACGTAGCATCCGGTCGATTTTTTTATTTTTTATTTTCTAATGATATCGCAAAAGCATCCAGCGTCTCTAACGACCCCGTACTCCACTTTGTCGTCTTCATCCCCTCCGCCGCCCGCAGACCCCTGCATATTCTCGACTCGAACGGTGCGTTGTCCGCCTCGTACCTCAGACCAATTTATTTATTTTGCTTCGCTTAGGCCTCCCCTCCCCCTCGTCCGCCTTCCTCCTCCCCCAATGGGGCGGTATCGTCATCTACAACCCGCCCGCCGATGTGCAGACCACCGCGCCTTTCCCGGCACCCGCACTCACTGCCGTCTTCACCACCTTCGCCGCGCACCTCCTCGCCCTCCTCGGCGTCCCCGCCCTGCCTCCCTCCGTTTCTACTTCCGCTTCTGATGTGCCGCACACCACGCCGCTAACGGCCTGGCAGCTCGACGCCCTCCTGCGCGCGCGCGCGCTCGAAAACGCGCGGAACGCACAGGGGACGCTGGAGAGCATCGTCTCGCTCGTGGCGCAGATCGAGAACATGCCCGTGGGCAGGGACGTGCGCGGGGACGTGCAGGGCGCGCTGGGGGCGCTGGAGGAGGTGCGTGTCTCTCCTTTCCTTCCTCCTACTTTTCTCTTTCATTTTCCTTCTTTCACCTCTCTTTTATCCCCAATTAACACGTTGGCAGATGTACAACACAGCATCCCTCAACCGCACCCTCTCCCACTCCGCCACCGCGCAGACCCTCGCCTCGCGCGCGTTCTTCAGCCCCGGCATGCTCGCGCTGCTGTACTTCCCCGCGGAGCACAAGTACGCGGTGTACACGCCGCTTTTTGCGAGCGCGCTGGTCCCGCTGGTGGCCACGGCGGTGAAAGAGATCAAGGCGTGGAGGAAACAGAGGAGAGGAGAGGTGGAGTAGAATAGAAGAGGGATTGGGTTGTAATATTCTTGCGAAAAATGATAAATTCATAAGGGATGCCCAGTGCTGGGTACTTTTTCGCACGTAAACCAATTTTACCCACGACACCGTAGCCATTCCGTGTATTTCCCGTTCTGGGTCCCGAGAGGGATAATTGATTTCAAGCTATGTACTCGCGATTTCAGCGTATGCGAAGCTCGTTGGAAAGAATAAACTCCAACACAATATAGCGTACGCAATTCAGTCAGCGGATCTCGGCGGACTTTGCGTCTGAGTTACCTCCCGGACTTGTGTCAAATTACCGAATTTGGAATGGGGAGGAGTTTGTCTCTGCGTGTTTGGTCGTGACATCATTTCCCCTCTTGGGAATGCGATCGGTCGGTCCACAGGCTTGCTTTATAACCACCAGAACGTCTTAGACCTTCCCATCCACACGCCTTCAAGCTTGGGGTCAGATTTTAGAAATACCACATGTCCACGTCGCAATCGTTCTCTTCACTCGAGCACCGACTTGACGCCCTCCTGAGTCCTCCCATTCCCCCCAACTCCAACCGTCCGGCGCCCAAATATCTCAAAAATTTCACAATACTTGGCGATGCCGGTGTCGGAAAAGTTATTATTGTTCGCTCCTGCGTGACCAAATTCTAATCGCGCGTATCTAGTAGGCCGTCTCGCTGCTCATC
This sequence comes from Mycena olivaceomarginata, assembly GCA_029378375.1. NCBI lineage: Eukaryota > Fungi > Basidiomycota > Agaricomycetes > Agaricales > Mycenaceae > Mycena > Mycena olivaceomarginata. Next base: position 110,143 of record JARKIC010001175.1, on the reverse strand, counting down.
ACGTACACAAGACGTTCCCTAGCGGACATGTTCAGTATGTACGTGTGCTAGTCATTCTATTCAGCTCATAGATATCCCTCAAGCTTATAGATCGCTAGCTGTTTGACAGCCACGCCGTCCCCATCATCCTCGAGGGGAGACGTAAACCGTCGGTCTCTTTGACACCGGTGGTCCGTCTCCAAACCTCTTTTTCGACTCCAGCACTCACTATGATGCTGTGACCCTTGCAAATTTCATTTGCAGGTGGAGAGGGGTTACGATCGTCTCCGCCCCCTCACTTACCCCGGAACGGACGTGTTCCTCCCCTGCTTCAAAGTCGCAAGCCGCGCGTCGTTCGAGAGTATCAGGCATCACTGGGCTCCGGAGGTGCGGTACCATTGTCCGGACGTGCCGTTTCTCCTTGTCGAGACTCAAATCGACTTGAGATCGGACGCGGCGGAAAATTCTGCGATGGCTAATGCACAAAATCGAAAACAAAAGAAAAAATTGGTCAGCGCCAAGGATAGCGCGCGCTTCGCACGCGAGATGGGGGCAGCGAAGTAAGTATGCCAAGTTCGAGTGTTCGGCACCGACCCAGGAGGGACTAAGTATGGTATTCGACGAGGTGAGTTGGATTCTGAGTCTCTCCGGCTCGCTGGCGCTGACTGCCCTTGAACTTTTGAAAGGCTATCATTGTGTCTCTTAAAGAGTGACTGCCGGTGGACCAGCGCAAGTGTACGCGGGGTGCGAAATGTATCGTCCTCTAGATGACTACACCGGGAGCTATCTTCTCAACAAGCCCAGGGCTTATGTGGCGGAATTATCCCTCGGTCGTCTCTGTGCCTCTCGTTCTGGTGTAGCGGCCCAAGGCTGAAAGTGGTGTAACACAGCGGCCGTATCTGGCTTTTTCAAGATTCCCAGGAATGTCTCGCTGCAACCTAATCGTCTTCGATCTCCTGTCACTGCTATCTGCGCTCACTCGTGACATCTCCTGCCATCCGTCAACGTCCCTTCGCTGCCACGAGGCTCTACTACTGCTATTCTTCGCCATCTGGCCAAGGACCACACCGAAGTAACCCGCTTCCTCGTCGCTCTTTCGCGCACGACCCAACTCATACGCACCGAGCCGAAATTCCTCATCTCCGTACATCTAATCAGATTATGGACACGCTGAAACTTGTCGTCGTTGGCGATCATGCTGTGGGAAAGACTTCCCTGCTGATCTCGCATACAAAGCAAAAATTTCCGGGTTATATTCCGAGCGTGCGTAGTTCAGTGTAGTTCTATGCTCGCACACGGACTCGTTATTTCTTGGCAGGTCCTCGACTGCTGGGTTGATTCTGCTGTGGTTGGGGGGCGACACCTACCGCTTGGGGCTCTTCGATACCGTCGGTCCGTTCGCGTCAACCTTTTCCTTTGATTTATCTCTCAACTACCTCGATGTAAACTATACTAGGCCAACCAGAATACAACATCTCCCGCCCGCTCACATACCCCTATACCAATGTATTTCTCGTCTGCTTCAGCGTTCAGTCTCCCGCCTCCTTCCAGAGCGTCAAGCGGAAGTGGTTTCCCGAACTGCAGCACCTTTGTCCCCGTGTGCCATGTATCCTGGTCGCGACGCAGGTTGATCTGAGATACGACCAGGAGACGGTCCAGAAGATGGCTGGACTTGGTCAATTTCCAGTTACTACCGCACAGAGCGAGCGGATGGCGCAGGAGGTGGGGGCTGTGAGATATATCGAATGTTCAGCGAAAACGCTTCACGGAGTGAAGGACGTTTTTGATGAGGTTCGCATGGTTTGCTTACCTCGGCAGTGACTCGGGCTGACCGTGCGTATTTGCGTCAGGCTGTGGTGATCGCACAATCCTCTCTGTCACTGTACAAGCGCAGGAGAAGCATCAAGTGCATTGTCGTCTAAAGATGCTGTTTGCGAGAGATAGTCTCTCGTGACGCCTCACCTTTTCGTTCTAAACCTCGCCGACTGTGATTATGATACTTTCATGTCCTGGGAGGTTCTGGGTGCTGCGCTGTCCGCTATGTGACGTGCTGCTGGGATCTCCATGAAATTCAAGTTCGACCCCTTAAAGACTGCCATCTGGCTGGAATCTAACCCAGTGTTAAAACCGTCTTCGAATTCCTGTTACTGTTGTCTGCGTTAGCTTTTGACAGCTCCGAGTCCTGCCACCCGTCATCGTCCTCCGCACTGCCACATGCTCTTGCTCTATATCCCAAGCACCACGCCTGACCACCGGATTCCCGATCGCTCTTTATGAATTCGCTGAAGCTCGTTGTCGTTGGTGACCATGCTGTGGGAAAGACTACCCTGCTTATCTCGCATACAACGCAAAAAATTCCAGAATATATTCCAACTGTGAGCATATAGCTTGGTGTATTTCCATACTCACACAGGCATGTCACTTCGACGCTTAGGCTGAGTCTATTGTGGTTGGTGGCGACACCTACTGCCTCGGATTCTTCGACCGTTGGTCCGTTCGTGTCGACACGTCTTTTCGATTTATGTTCATAATTATCTCAATGCGCTGTCTTAACTTGCAGGTCAACCAGAATATGACCGCCTCCGTCCACTCTCGTACCCCCAAACTGATTTATTATCCGTCTGCTTCAGCGTTCAATCGCCCGCGTCGTTGCACAATATCAAGCAGAGGTGGTTTCCCGAGCTGCAGCACCACTGTCCCCGTGTCCCGTGTATCGTAGTCGCGACGCAAGTTGATTTACGATATGAACAGGAAACGGTCCAGAGGATGGCCAGACTTGGTCAGTTTCCAGTGACCATCGCGCAGGGCGGGTGGATAGCGCGGGAGGTGGAAGCTCTAAAATATATTGAAGGCTCGGCAAAAACGCTTCATGGAGTGAAGGACGTTTTCGATGAGGTTCGCATGGTACGCTTACCTTTGCAGCGACTCATGCTGACTGTGGGGGTTCGCGTCAGACTGTTGTGGTGATCACACAGTCCCCTTTGTTCAGGCGCAGGAGAAGCATCAAGTGCATTGTGGTATAAGTATTAAGAATATATGACATTCTCAATATGGACCCTGTTCATACCTAATATAAGATAAAAATATCAGTTTCCGTCGCCGAGACGGATTCAACATGTCAATTATTTTATACGTCCTTCAAGCTTCACATTGAATTCGGAGTTTCTGTTTTCATTTTGCGATCCGCGTGATTCTGCGAACAACAAATAATCTTTTCGACCACGATAGATGTTTCCTCTTTGAGCCGATATGGGTTTCTGGTGTTAGCGTTTGACCCAAGCAGTAAACCATTTCAAGCGAGGAATATTGTGTACAAATGATGATACAACTGGGCCGAACGCCTTTCATCCCAGTATTTGACGCAGCACAAGTGGCTCCAGGGAGAGAAGCCAGCTCCGAAACCCGGACAATCAATCTTCCGATACTCAGATGCTTGCATTATTCAGAGGCCTGTGTCCTTCATCCAGGTTCAGGTTCTTGTCTAGAGGATGATGCACTTTCTGGGCCGATTAGATTCCTTTAGCTTTATGTTTGTAACAGCTGCAGCAATGACCTGACGAATGACCGTAAATCAGCAGTATAGTCGCAAACAGACAATCTGGCGCACCTGGTCAAAAACGCTCTCTAACCCTTCCCGCGTCTTTGCGGAACACTCGACATATTTAATAGCTCCTGCATGCCGTGCCCTCTGTTCGCCCTCAGCGGCACTGATCGGGAGCTGACCTTGTTTGGCCATCTTCTGGATCGTCTTTACGTCAAATCTCAGATCAATTTGCAGCCCGACGACGATAGACGGCACGTCGGGTTCATAGTGTCGTATTTCTGGAAACCACTTCTCCTGGACGTTGTCAAACGACGCGCGCGATGCTATGTTGAAACAGACGACGAATATGTCTGCTTGCGGGTATGATAGCGGGCGGAGGCGGTCATAATCGTCCTGGCCTGCTAGTAAAACAAGCGGTTAGTTGTCAAGGAGCAAGCCAGGGCAATACACACGCACCTGCAGTGTCCCAAAGTCCCCATGTCCAGGTTTCCTCCCCGATCCGGACGCTTTCGGCCCAGCTCTCAAAAACCTAGAAAGATCTGGTTTATTTGCGAGCATACTCAGGATACAGGAGCTATGCACAGTCGGAACATAATCCTCAGGAAACTTTTTCTTTGCGTACGAGGTGCACAGGCAGGTCTAGCGGCCAAAATAATGAGTGCTTGCCGGCCCACAAATACGCCGGATGCGAACCTTTCCGACACCACCATCCCCAACGAATACAATTTTGATCATTTTCGTATGGTTCGTGGTGTTCAGGTTAACGCTCATCCTGCTAGAGAGGGTAGATTGGGAGCGAAGATTTCAATGTAGCGAATGACCGGGAGAGCAAATGCGAGTCAAATGCAGAGCCTCGAGGCAGTGGGACGTATTGGCAGGAGATCAAAGGTGTCAAATGCGACAGTTGGCACATGGGCTGCAACTGCAAGTGATAATGTGTTTGTTGTATGCCAACACTCCAGTCCAGAGCGAATTTTTCTTGGATCTTCTCAGCGCATGGTTTGTGGACGCTGACAGGGATAATAACACAGCATTCTTGATCGCAGCGACGACAACGGCATTATTCTCGGCCCGTCTCGGCTGAATTGTTTTCGTGGGTCCACCACTTAGCCACGCCGTACCTGCTGTAATGCTCATTCCACGGGAAATCGGGAACCTTAAAACGAGGAAAGAGAGAGCTAAGTTTGAGAAACAGGAACGGCGGTTATCCTGCTGTGTTTTGAAAACTGTTTCGAGCTGCCGGATCAAACCAGTACAAGGATATGTATGCAGGTATCCAGCCTCATGTGGAAAACTTGTCAGACATTAAAATGCCGGTTCATTAAGGCTCCAACCATTTAGTTTTCGTTTATGGAGCCCCGTAAACTAAACGGAAACGGTTAGAAAATGTTTGTAAACCGTTTAAAACAGTTTATAAACAGTATTTTCCACGGAGTTTTCCGAACTAGTGGATGTATCAGGCTGTCAGGTCTTTATTCTTTCAAGTATTGCCTCTTATCGTTGTGGGAATTACAAAGAACCTTGGCCGAAACAGAGCACATGCCAGCAACAGCGCAGTACAATATTAATTGACACTGCATGCAGGGTGCACACTGCAACCAGACTCTTGATGTGCATTGAATCAAGGAATTCAACTTGAATTCAACATGGGTACTTAACCTGACATGTTCAGTGATGGTACACTCAGTGAAAGCAAAAAACACTCAGCAGAGGAGTTGAGGTGATTGTTGAGTTCAGACTGCGAAGAGCGCAAGCTGCACGGCACATGAATGCCGAGCCATCAACAATTACCGTATTTGGATGGATCCCGCCAGTTGAGCATTCCATGACGAGGACCTGGTCATTTATGGTTTTGGAGGAGCAAGAAAGGATCGAGAGACACTTCTAGTTGCAAGGAGTTGTCAGATTTCCACCAGTAAGTCCACTGTTAGCAAATTGAATCTCCACAACCGTTTAAACCGTGTAAAAACAGTTTGTAAACCGTTTGGACCCCTAGGCAAACTAAATGGAAACGAAAACAGTTAAAACCGTGTATAAACATTTATAAACGGAAACGGTTGGAGCCTTACGGTTCATCCATGTTACAAGAAATCACTGGCTTGTGAAGGAACTAATCTCCTTCTCCGCGACTCGATCTCAAAGCAGAGTTTGATTTTTTCATGTACCTTCTCAATGGGCGCGATTCCAGGAAATACAAAGTCAACGAGCAATCAACGAGAGTTAACCAACCTGCCTTTTCGGGTCGATATCGGTTGTTTGGCATTAACGTTTGATGCAAATTATTTCTTACTTCGACCTTCGACGGTAAGTACTTACATACAAATGATGATACTATTCATTCGGCTCTAAACCCACCCGTGCATTTCCCCACGTACCAAAACAGAAAAAGCAGGCAGAGACCGTTATAAGCAGTCATTTGTTGAGACTACTGTCGACCGAATGTTCACACCATGTCACCCGTCACCTCAAATGTTCACTGAACTTGGTGTTCATTTCTCGGCAATCAGTGGAAAATTACCCTATATGGTATTCCGGCGGGTGCCGAACCAAAGATTTTGGCATTTTCGGCTTATTTGAGCGACAAAATTGAAAAGTCACCGTCACCCATACCAAAAATGTTCAGTTCACGGCCCTCTGTCACCCGTCACCTGAACATTCGGTCGAAACGCTACAGTATCAGTTGCTGAGTCTAGAGAACAATACACTTTCTGGTGGCTTTCTCGGCACGCCGCTTGAGGTTTATGTCGGCAATGGCTATGGCAAGAACCTGATAGAGACAGCTGTCGGCAGCACATACACCGCGAGCTGAGAACCGCGCACCTGGTCGAAACCGTCATCTACCCCTTGACCCTTGTTTGCTGAACACTCGAAATATCGTGCGGCTCCCAAACGCCGTGTCATCATCTCGCCCTCGGCAGGACTGACAGGGAGTTTCCCTTGTCCGGCCAACTTCTGCACCACTTTTTCGTCGAATCTCAGATCGATTTGCGTCGCCATCAAGACAAAGGGACGTTGGGGCAGTGATGCCGCACTTCGGGAAACCACTTCTGCTGGACGTTCTCGAACGACACGCGCGATGCTACACTGAAACAGACCACGAATATGTCTGTTTGCGGGTATGACATCGGCCGGAGGCGCTCGTGATCTGCCTCGCCTGTAGAAGGGGCGCTTAGTTATCACCAACAACCGTCGTCAGCTCCGCAGACAGACCAGCAGTGTCCCAAAGCCCAAAAAGCCAGGTTTCTATTCCAATGGTAATACTAGGGGCGTAGCCGTCGAAGTTCTAGAACAGATCGGGTATGAGCATCGAGCACGTTGGAAGACGCGGTACACACAGGCAGATGATGATCTCTGGGGGCCTCTTTCCTTTTGTACGAGGCGCATAGGCGGGTCTAGTGACGAAAATCATAGTAACCAATATGAGCGGCTTGCAAATACTTAAGAACACAAAAGCGAACCTTTCCCACCCCACTATCTCCGACAAGTACAACTTTGATCTTTCCCGGGTCTGTGTATGTGTTCGTTCATGCCGGCAAAAAAGACCAATTTGGAGCGACTCGAAGAGAACAAAGGAGAGCAGAAAGTTCAAGGGACAACAGAGCCTCGGAGCGGTGAGATCAAAGCACTTAGTACTGGCCGCGCTATTGTGGAACCTGAGAGCCTCGACGTCCAGCTTTCATGTAGGCAACACAAATCGAGTTGAGAGCGCAAGAAGCCTTTAAAGCTTTGAAAACCACCAGAGGCAAGATAATGAGAGCAGAAAAGAGCGCTGGAAACAAAGATCGGTACCGGCGAGCCGAGACGCCGTAAGCATGTCGCATAAATCAGAGCAGAAGAGAGCGCTGGAAGCAAACGGGGCTGTACCCGCGAGGCAAGACGCTGTAAGTATGTTGGCGCCCATCGCATATATACCAGCAAATTTATCTTGTGCGTCACCGCTGACCGCCAGGAATAATCTGAGTATTCTCAATTCCGTCGACACGAAGATAGTCTGCTATCCATGAATTATTTAGGCACATACAACAACAGAGTTGGTACGTAACACTAGTATGTAGAGATGTACAGCACACAGCGGCGAACAAATATAATGTCGAATATATGAATGCCGAATTGGTGCTTGGATATATGTGATGCCGAATAAGATGAGTTGGGGACAGAACGATGCGATGATACAATGCCGATGTCGAGTGCTGAGGGGGTGTCGTGCGGGGCGTGCGTGGGTTGAATGTAATGACGAATTCCATGTGGTTCCGGTTCCCTGATTGATTCCCTGAATGAAATAAACGAAAAAGAGAGCGGGGCGGAGAATGTGGCGCAACGAATCAGATCGAATCGGATCAGCAGACAACGACCGGATTCGACACGATTAGTATGTCGTCGGCGTCGTCCTCTGTGTCCCGGTCCATCGCCAACACCTGGTCCCACCGCTCTTCGCTCCACGAGTCGTCCCCCTCGCTTCCGTCCCAATCCTCGTCGCAGTCCTCCTCACCACCGATGAAGAAGCGCGAACGCGGAGATTGGATGCTGACAGCAAGCTCGGAGCTGGGGCGTGAGGCAGACGATGGGTCGCGTTGTTGTTGTGGGGGCCCCATTTCGCGCTGCGTATCGAGTCTTACGAGCTCGATAAGGACCTCAAAGCGCTTGTACCAGGTGGTCTCCCATCTTGGGGGCGGCGATGACTTGGCGGGCACACGCGACATCAACAAGCGCGGCTTGGAGTCAAGATAGTCGCCCAACGGGCGGGAGCAAAGCTGAACTTCGACCGCGCCATCCGTTTCCTTGCCCGCATCGCTGCCCAGGTCCACGTCCTCCATGATGTCCATCCCCTCGTCGTCCGAGCACGACCGCTCGCTGTCCACAAGCGTCTCGTCCGAGTCGTCGCTGAACCCCGCGGTCGACATCGACGACGCCATCGTGCTGTTCTCCCCCTCGCTCCCGCTCTCCTCATCCTCATTCTCGAACGGCGTCCCTTCTGAAAGCAACCTCACCCGGTGCCCCGCGAGCACATGTACATCGTACATCCACAGCGTCTTGCCCATCGTCCACAGCGGCATCCCCACGAAACAGCGGTCCATGTGCGCGCAGTACGGGTCCCGGAGCGCGCTCAGATCGCCCCGTCGCGGGTGGATCGTCAAGGGCGGCATCCGCAGATGCGAGTAATCGGGGCTCTGTACTCGGGGCGGGGGCGGAGACGACGGGAATGCGTGGCGTGCGGACGCCGGTGACACGCCGTCGTAGGCATAACTTTCGTGCATGCGCATGGCGTGTTCGTCCCACTGGTCTTCGCGCATCGCCCAGAGGTACTTGAGGTGCAGCAGCGCGTGTCGCGAGCGCCCGTGGTGCCCGTACGCGTGCCGCAAGGGGTTGGTATAGGAGATGCACGCGTCGGAATCGGGGGAGAGGGGGGAGGGGAGGCAGGTGTATTTTGTGCGGATTGGTGGTGAGTAGACTGAGGGAGAGCGGGAAGAACAGGATGGCACGGGCGGCGAAATTATGGGTGCGGGGGGTAGCGTGTGTGATACGGTGGGGGCGGGTGGCATGGTGGGTGGAAGCGGAGGTGGCATAGTCGGAGGTGAAGGTAGGGGCTGCGTCGGTGGGAACAGAAGTACGTCGCGCCCGTCCTGTCCATATTCGGCAGGCGTGTCAAGATCAATATCAGAGTCCCCAGAAGAGTAGCCGTCCGAATCCGAGTCGTACTCGTCGTCGCACGATGACCCTGTGTCGACATCCATGTCGGTCAGGTTGAGTGACGTAGTCGACACAGCAGACGCGAGAGCCGGCAGAATGGGCAGAGACGCCGGTTCAAGGTCCTCCTCGTCGAGGGTTGGCGAGGTGATGGGTGCTGCAGTGATGTCCATGTCACCTTCAGGGGGAGACGAGGGAGAGGATGATTTTCCAATTTTCTGGAAGAGATTCATAGTCCATTTGAGACTCGTTTTACGCGCCCGCGTTGGTGGAACACACACTTCTGGTGTTACAGTTTCCGCTGGAACGCTATTGAAGCCCAGACGGCTCGTCGGGCGCGGGGGGAGAACCTCTTCATCGCTGTTTAGTTCATGATATTCGTCCGCAATGTCGGATTCAAGCTGGGCGTCGGGGTAGTTAAGAGAGAGCGAGGCCATGGTATGTGATATTTTTTCGCGCGCCCACAGGTGTCGCAAAGCCACCTAGAAAAAATCAAGATGAGCATGGAGAAACGTGGCGGGGACGCGTATGCGCACAGAAGGACGGGCGGGAGACGAGCGATGGAGCTCGGCGTCGCGGTGCTAATAGTGAGGGCGGGAAGCAAGAACGAGTTCGACAAAAATCGCGGCAACACGCGCTACACGTGATCGATTGATCTCGCGTATTCTCAGGTCTGAGTCTCAGAAACTATTCCTTTGTCTCGCAAGAAGAAAGATCCCACAACAAAAGGCAGGACAAAAATAAATCCTAGACTCTTTTACCCCGCATGCGTTGTTCTAGCAGCCGCAGCGGAGGGTACACGACCATCGTGACTACAAACGCCAGCTCAAACCCGATATCCCCCGTCGTCTCTGCAATCGGACCGGTGTACCACACCTGGGCCATCGACGGAATGGCGATCCCAACACCGCACATTCCAGCGACAATAGCCGCCACTCCGCTCGGTAGTTTACTCGGTGTGTTCCAGTCCGCCAGATTATAGTATGCCATGTCGCCTTTCCTGAAAATGAAATGCTCCTCGAGAACGATGGCGATGTAGGCGCTGGCCCAGTAGCCGATGAGCCCGAGGAAGTTGCTCAATGTCGCGTAGAAGCTGTGTGCGCCAACAATGGAGAGGGGAATAACACTGTCTAGTGTCAGTACAAATCTAAAGCTCGGAATACGGGACTCACATGGCGGTAGCGAGCACGGAGAACACATAGCGCGGCACAACGACAAGAACGGGCATGAGAATCTGCATGTTTAGCGAGATGGAGTAGAAGCTACGCAGATGAAAGGTTAATTGATACCGAATGTAAAGCAAGGGAAAGGGACCAACGTCGCAGCAACATTGCCCATGACAGACAGGGCAAGGAGTACGGTGAGAAATTTACCGAAGCCCTTGGCGGGACTCAGCATGGCGTCCAGTATGCCCCCTACGCCGCTGAGGTCGTTTCCAGCCTCCCATGCAGGCACACTGGCGAGACAGGCACCGATCAGCGCACCAAAGCACTGCAGGGCCACTGTCGGGAGCACGAGACCGAGGTAACAGTACCAGAAGATCCGCTTGCTGCGGAAGTAAGTCAATGCAAGCTAATGGGCGTTAAGGTGTTGGTTACCTCGGAGCGTCAGGCCGCATGTAACAGTTGAAATCGGACGCGAGCGGCGACCACGTCAAGACAAACCCCGCAATGACGGCCGCAAACGACAGCACGGTTGGCGCAGTTGCGGCCTCTGCGGGGGGCGGAATGTGCTGGAAGTTCTTCCCACCCAGCCCAACCGCGATTAAAAATATAATCACGATGGGAATCCAGGCGACCCGTTCATACCTGAAATGCCGATGTTATGAATATAATTATGCGCGTTCAGCGCAAACGGACGAACCAATGGAGGATCTTCCAGCCGCAAAAGGAAATAAGCAGGGATATGACAGCGATAATGACGATCCCTATGCTGCAAAAGAGTAAATTGGCATCTTCTTTAAAAGGAATAATGCTGATGAGACTGACCTTGAGCTGAGATTCCCGTCAGCGACGGCGGCAAGGGTCTGACCGCCGAGAATGCAGTCGAGGATGCAGAAACCAATCATGTTCACAAGGTTCAGCAGAACTGGAGCGATGACGCCGAAATAGCTACGAGTTTGTTCAGATAGCATGAAAGCGTCGAGAAAAATCAAGTACCCAAAGCTGTACCGCGCCTGCACCATCTGCCGCAGACCTAACTTCGGGCCCCATGTTGATCTGAGCAGAATTCAAGTAAAGTCAAGCCAGACGCTGGGAGACTAACAGGTATGCCGGGGGTAGACAACCAAGCAGGTTGAAAAACAGAATGATCAAGCAGCTGTCTCGTAGACCGAGACCGTACGCGATCGGACCGAGAGAACCCGTCGAGAAGCTAAAAGACGATTGCCTTGAGAAATGAAGCAAGCAGAGGCAGATTTGCGCACGGCAGGAGATTGAAGCTCGCCGAGAAAAATATGAAGAAGATCTTGCTATATTGCAGATCGGTGCGTTCCTGCACAGGACGAGCCTCAGAGTCCAGTTAAACAGAGATGAGAGTGCACTACTTCGAGTGAGACCGGTCTTATACCTAGGGAAATTATAAATGAATTTCGTTGACGAAAGAAGGAGAAAATAGCCACACCTCGCGCTTCCACGCCCCATTTCAACAAACGGCGCTGCCAGCCGCGATCTTCACGTTCAACCGGAGAGAGCTCTGATTTTTCTGCTATCTGCGTGTCCTTGTGCGGTAGTTTCTCGTCCATGGTCGGTGTCGGTGAAAGAGGGATCCGAAAACCATACGAGTCAAACAAATGCGCGCATGAAAAATAGTAAGCGAAATCGCGATTGCAAATTAAGCGACACAGATTTACTGATCCGCAGCCCGGCGTTCACCGTGCCTTCCCGAAAAAAGAGCATGACCGATTTCCGCCGAGACCGTTTTTCATTGCCAAAGAATCCACAAAATAGCGAACGTCATTCCGCTACACTAAGAAGGGCCACCGGCTCTAGCCATCTTCTTGTCGTGCCCCCTCTTACGATTGTGGTTACCTCTGCTCGCCTTATTCTTATCTTTCCAGGCGCGCTCGCGAGCATCATCCCCACCTCCGCCCGCACCCGCGCCCCGACCTCGGCCATTCCCCCTCCCGCCGCGACCGCCTCTCCCGCGGCCTCCGCCGCGCTGAGGATTCCCGCCTCGAGAAGACTCGCCGCCCTGCGTCTCAGGCGCGATTATCCTGTTCTGGTTGCCCGCAAATTCGTGTTTTTGCAGAATCCTGTCCTTCTTTGGCTGATACGAATGTCAGCGCCTGAATTCGCTGCCGAAAAAAAACTGCCTACATTTTTCTCCAACATGATCCGCCATCCCTCCAGTTGCTCGTCGCCCCAGCCTAGGAAATGAATCAAATCGCGTCCTGAGAAAGTCATCCCAAAAGAATGAACGCACCAGTTTGAGCCTTCAGATCCGCTCTCGGTTGTCCCCTCCTCGTCTGGGCGTCGCGGTCGAAAAGCTTTGGATCGCGGATATAAGCAAGCTCGCAGATGGTCTCGGGACTAAGAGCTTCCTCCTCCTCGTCGCCGTCTTCGCCGCCGCTTTCCTCTCCGTCACCCGCCACTTTGACGTTATGGTTTCGGACGGCGTCGAGATCCAGGTCGCCGTCGTCCAGAGCTTTCGCCTTGCCCCTCCCAGCACCGTTCTTCCCTTCCGCATCTTCCTCCTCCTCCTCATCGTCAGAAATTTCCTCCGCTCTCCGAAGGATATCGGCCTTCATCTGTTCAATGAACGTCCGGTCACGGAGCACCGATTCATTCCTATGTGACGGTCTCAATGAGGATTAACAAAACGGGAGCGAGGCCACGTACTCATTCTTTTTACCGACCCGTACGCGGGAGAGGTCCATGTCATCGTCGTAGACGTTCTGCCGGACGTAGCTCGATATCTCGTCAGCCTTCGTAGTCTCCGTTGTGAGCTCGTCGGCGGAAGGTGCAGTTCCTTCGAGCAAGGCTTCGACCACTTTCTCGGGCGTGGTGTAGGACGGATGCACCAGGAGCGCACGAATGTACTCCGGCTCATGCTCAGGCAGGATATCCAAGACCTGCGTGACCTTGAGATCAAGCTCTGGGTCTTCGACGGGCGGAAGGGACACATCATTTGCTTTTCCCTTCGTATCGGGCGTCTTGGAGTAGTTCTTTGCACGGTTGCCGACGCCCGGCGCTAGGCCCGACGAGCGCAAGAGTATTTTGAGCGCCCCAGGCTCCTTCACTGAGGAAGAATTGATCGACCGGAGGGACGATTCAAGCAGGTCAAGTCTGGCATCCTTTTCCTCTGCATGGCGGAGAGAGGACGCGAGAGTACGAGATAGATCGTAGGTCTGCTGATAATCTGCCAACAGCGAACGGTCGAGGAATGGAGTTCCGGGCTGCGACGAGGATGGCATACTGAGAAGAGCAAATATGATGTCGAAGGTGCGATCAGCCTCAATGGCTAGGGCGGCGCCGCTAGATGAGACCATATCGTCGAGCAAGGCGCGAACTATGATGTGAAACGCGTCCACAAGCGACACTTTAGTCTCCACCCAAATCCGCTCCCACTGACGAGAAAGTAAAAAATGAATCAATGTGGGAAATACTACAAGCAGCAGCTTTCTGACCTCGTCCGGCTCTCTCGAGTCTGATGTCGAAAGGCCGCCATAAGAATGAGCAAGAGCAGACAAGCCAGCATCATATGCCTTTGCTAGCGCCACGACAAAGTCCTTCGACTGCGTAAATACCCGCAGGGTATTTTTGGGACAGACATGTAGAAAGGACGAGATGCAATAGCCCGTTTTCCGCAGCGCGTAAAGCCCCTGGGAAGACGAAAGAAGCTGCGTGAGTGCTGGAAGCAGCTCCGACTTGACTTCAGGAGGGCTGGACTCGAGACCAGCGGCCAGAATCACGCGTAGCTGGGTAGCGTTGGTCCGCGCGTAAATTATTGAAAGATCGACGAGGGTTTCCAGATCGAGCCCATCCGCGAGTTTCTCGGCCAGAATAAGTGCCCTTTTACGAATCAACTTGTCGTCCAGCGCGATAGGTGTTTCCCATATCAAAGCGTCGAGGGTAATCCGAGCCTGGTCTTTCGCGTAGGTGGATACAAAATTGCGAGCCGCAGGGGTGTCGCGTTGCGTTGGTGGGAGCGCTGCGGTCGCGAGAAGACCGGCTGCGATGGATTTTTTGGTTGATGCGAGCTGAGACGGTGTCAGAGACTTCCTAGTTGCAGTGGAAGGGTAACTCGGTAGGGGAGGCAGCACGGCCGACATGACTGAAGTCGAGCTTGGAAAGCTGTGCATCTGGGTGTGGCATTACCCAGATGACAAAACAGACGTGATAATTTAACTCAATTCTACTCTAAAAAATTACAGGCGTACAGTACATGTTTCGGGAACATTTTAACCAACACGCTGACCCAGAATCTGATGTACATGAGAGGGGATTTTTATAATTCGGTAACAGCGACTTCGCGGTTCAATCTTCAGAAACCAAAGCAGCTGCCTCTGGTCCACGGGGTTTTATACTGCACTCAAAAGGCTTGGGGTACCTTAAACAAAATTAGTAACGAAATTCCAAACAAGTGTTGCAACACCACGAACCTTAGCATACCACTCCCGTATTCTCCGGAAGGTTCAATGGTGCGCCCATTCTTGTCAACGGCAGGGGAGATCTCGAAGGTGGCAAGAACTGAGGCGATGGTGATGAACAGCGACGAGGTAGCCAGCTTCCTTCCAGGGCATATTCTCCTCCCAAATCCCCAAACAGCCTCGGGATCCTTCACCGCGGGATTAAGTTTACCATCGGCGGTCAAGAAACGCTCCGGTTTGAAAATGTGGGGCTCTGGGTATACGACGGGGTCGTGCAGTATCGCCCTGGTGGGTTGAATATTTGTTTGAAAACAATACCGGTCCTCTCACCATGCGTTGGGGAAGACCACCGAGCCAGCTTTCAGATGATATCCGTTGTAGGTGTCGTCAGCAGAGAGCTTGTGAGGAAATGCTACCAGAGTGTCAATTAGCCATTCGGCCGGAACATTTGTCGCATGTACCCAACGGGACGACTGGGTTCCACCTCCCTAATTCTCGGACGATGGCGGTAACATACGGCAGACTCGCTTCATCGGAGAAATTCGGAAGCCGTCCAGACACAACTTGATCGATTTCCTTTCGCGCTTTAGCTTGAACATCGGGATAAAGACACTAGAGTCATGTTAGCCAGCAATTATGAGCATAAACAAGCGAATACTCTACCATCGCCAGGATAAATGTCGTGAGGGTGGAAACCGCCTGTTGATGAAGATTAAACCAGAGTAGAAAGTTATTCAACCAACTTACGGCTGCCGAACCATTTGCGAACATTGCTGCCGTTGCCTGACGAACAGCCGTCTCGTTTCCGGCTTCGTCGCCTAACAATATTTTGGAGCCAATAGAGGGCACGTAATCTTCGGTAGCCTAGGCAAGGATAAATCGTTGATGGCGAAGAGATATTCAGTTGGTTTCACCATGGTCTTTTTCAAAACATCAAAAGGTACGTGCGCGGCAATGTCGGACGATATATGCCATTTGTTCGCCTGGCGTTTATATGTAGCAAACGGAAACCAGGCCGGGACATATTTCACTGAATAAATGAGTCAGGTTCTGCCCGATATATTAGGCACAGAGGTGCTCACGAATGGGCAAAAAATCAACCAAGTATGTCCCAAACAAGCCAGTCTCAGTCAACGCCTCGACAGCCTGCGTCGCCGCCGCAATGAAAGGATCTGGTTGGCCAGAAGGTTGCACCTGGAGGCCGAACGAGGTTTCCAGCGCCAGTCCACTGGCCATACTATATATTGTAGTCAACATTTTGCTTATCATTGGACGTGGGAACGAAACATACTGTTGAATATGTTGAGTGAAATTCTGTGGTGTGGCGATGAGATTTTGCAGGAATATCTTCGTCCATTTCAATTCTTGGTCTTCGTAGCCCTCGACTGCAGCGGAGGTGAATTCTTGAGCGAATATTTTTCGGTGTAGCCGCCAATCTTCGCCGTGGGGCATGAAGCCGAAATGCCATCCGAGTCCGATACTAGAGGACGAATTGATATCAGATTGAGCCAGCAGGTCCGAGTAACGAGTTTAGTACAGTTCACCGAGCATGGGCATACGCGGCCTGTTGGGACGTAATGAGTCTTCTGGAGTAAATTAAGAAGAAGCCGAACAAAACCCACCTATCGGAATAAATTGCGGACTTGTGGCCGAACAGTGCTGAAGCCGCCTGGGCCGAATTCACGACAAGAATGTCCGTCCCCAACACATTCATATGCACTACATCTGAGCCTGCGTCCACGTTCAATGACTATGGAGTTTGCTCGGTTAGTAGCGGAACATACCATATCGGCGGCTCCACTCTTCGTAGACCAGCCACTGTTCTTGAGCAGGCATGTTCAGCAGATTCCCGACGATGGGTAAAGGACGAGGGCCGGGAGGAGTCAGACGGGAATCCCGCCGGACATATTTAATGAGAAGTCCCAAGGCACCGACTGCTGCGGCGGCAGAGACGACTTCTGGTGACAATTGAAAGCTGGACATTTGAGTAGTGCGGTTCAGAGTCTGGAGGCCAGCGTATTTATAGGGACGCTGTCACCCTTTCCCGGCGAATTAACGTATGGGCCTGGCCTTGCGGGTCGGGTCATACATTGATGGATTCACGTAGATCCCTCAAAGTTACTTCCCATGGCCGGAATGCACCGCAACATTTAGCACCGAGGTTAACGCACTACTAGCTTGAAGGGAACTTGAAGGCTTCAAGTTGGGTGCGGTTCTGGGATACATTCCTTGCCAGAGGACTTTGCCAAGTAATGGCTCTCCGCCCGAGTCTTGGGCGGCGAAAAACAGGCGGCGAAAGACGGACGGCAAAAGACGGACTGTGGAAGGCAACGGCGACATACGGACGACACCGGCTATGTATGGCATAGAGTCGCTTCTCGCTTTCTCATCGCTTCTAGATCGCTTCTCGAGCAAGCTAACTTGAGAATGGGAGAACTGGAACAAGTAGACCATGTGTTCGCTTGTACTCGTCGTAGCCAGTCGTAGCACTGCGCGAGGCAGTTGAATGCAGACAACGTCAAGACAAGTTTCCCCATGAAGTTGCGTTCGTTTTTGACATGGAAGCGGGTGAGAACGGACATCAACTGGAAGATCCCGGTCATCTTCGGCTCCGACTTTCCGGAGCGACCGTCATGCCCAAGAAAGCTGCAGGAGAGAAGAAGAGCGCGGACAAAAAGGGCAAAGGCAAGAGTACTGGCGAAGATGCGGATGATAAGTCGTCGTCTAAAGGGCTGAAGGCGGCCACCGCAGTCAACGCAAGCTGAACCGTTGCTCGCAAATTTGGACTGGAATAACGGCTTCGAAACAGGTTCGCCATATCTTATGCGAGAAACATTCCAAGGCGACAGAGGCTCTTGCGAAAATCCAGGAAGGACAGGCTTTTAACAGTTGCGAGATTCGTTCCCCAGCATTTATCTGATAAGCGCTGAACGAGTCTCTTCAGAGGTTGCCCAGGAGTACTCGGAAGATAAGGCAAAGGGTGAGTTTGGTTTGCCAACCATGACATCGCTGAAGGGCGACAACAGCTGGTGGTAGCCTTGGGTGGATGGTGAGAGGGAGCATGGTCAGTGGTTGTTCCGTTTCCCAGATAAGGAGACAACAATAATTCTTGCAGGTTGGGGCTTTCCAAGACGTTGCTTTTGCCTTGACCCCTTCGACCGTCGACAAGCCTATCATATCCTCGTTGGTGAAGACCAACTTCGGATACCACATAATCATGGTCGAGGGTAGGCGGTGAAATTTTGCCGGGATGGGAGTGGAGAAGGTGGAGATTGATCGTTTCTCTGGCTTAAGATTTTACGCGTCGTGATTTACAGGCAATACATGTAATAAATCCGCCAATTGAAATCTACTGTGGGTGTTACATGTCACTGACGAGTACTTGTCCGCTTTCTAAGATTCCTCCTTTCTAAAATCCACCCTCTCGTTCTCTCACCACGATATACTGTCGTTTTGGCTGCCTGCAGTGACGAGCTCCTGCTTGAAGACCTGCTATCACTGGGTCTGCATAGAAGATGGCAGACGTACAATCTTATCTTATCACTATCAGTGGCGGTATAAAAGGACTTCAAACTCCGCCCTTTGTCTGTCAGCTTCTTTCAACCCGAACGCTCACCCCGGATTGCCACCATCCGATTCCCCGCACTCTGCGGGATGAAAGCCCTTATCTGAGGCACTCTGTGATCTCCTCTCGGTCGCAGATACCTCGCAGTCTGCGAGAAGGACCTGGAATGGTCAGCAGCAAGACTCGCTGCGTCGCCAGAAGTGCGACACCTCGAAATCGACATCGAGGACCTCACCAGCCAGGGGGGGAAGGACCTACAGGGTCAGCGGCCAAACATGCCGCGTCGCCATAAAGCGCGACACCTCGACATCCGAGGACCTCGCCAGTCAGGCGGGAAGGATCTGCTACGATCGGCAGCATATTCGCTAGCCAACCTCGCACGGCGACGTGTGAGGCCGTGAACGACGCGGACGATACCCAGCCGAACCCGGCTCTTTGGTGCTTGCGCTCGTCGCCGGCATTCGAGAGTACGAGCGGCGCCCTGGTATCGTGCCAACTCTTCACGGGACCGTAGATACGGGAGCCGATAAATTATTGGCACTAGGCGAGGCCCACCACCTCGCGGCGATTCCGGCGGGTGGTCCCCGTTTCAGAGTCTAACCAGCTCTGAGGCATTATTTTCTGTTGCGGGTGGTTCCCGTTTGTCTCCTTTGCTTGGGGTGCTCGCTCGTTTGCGGGCTTCGTCTTCACTGACGCCTCGTAATTTTTGGGCCCGTCTTCTTCGTGAAGACGACTGTGTTTGTCGTGGATTGACTGTTTGTGGCTGGAGGTGTGTTTTTTCTATCTTTCTTTGGTCCGTTTCCATTCTTTCGTTCTCAACTAATGCGGTTTTTCTCTTAGTATCGTGAATCAGCCAAGATATCGACTTGCGACGGATGTGCGCTCTGTAGTGTTCTTACTGTTTCGCGAATACACGGTTGGTTATTGAGCGAACAAATTTCTTTCGGACTCGGCAAGTTAGCCGCAGGCTACGAGTTGGATTAAAGCGGTCTGTGCAAGGAGAAGAATCAATCTCACAGAGCCAACACACTGTTGCCAGCTATATTATGATTTCTCAGACAGTCAAAATCTGAAATTTGGATGCTCGAGACTCACTCGGGAGGTGCAAAACCAGAACGTGGGTCGATCATGAGGAACGTCGCCCTCTGATTGTCCAGTTCAGCATCGCGAGGCATCGTGAGCGGGTTTTCTTTTAAATGGCGGTACATGACGATCGGAAGCCCAACTTTCACTGAGACGGGACAGACAACGCCCTGGGTGTATAGGGTGGGTCGCATCCAAATCGATTTAAGTAGTTTTGACAGTCCGAATCGCAGGCGAGAATCATTCCACGGACGGTCCCCTCTGGGACGCAGGTTTTCTTGTGCAGTTTCCAGTCGTTTTTCTGGCAATCCTGGGACTGCCAGGTCCATTAACGCAGTATACGGTGTTTTTGCATTTTGAACAGCGTTTGAACGACTGGTTTACATCTGATTTGCGGCAATGACTCGGAGCGCAGCTGATCGAAGACATGGCGGAAAAAGACGAGATCGAAGATGGTTGAAAGAGGAAAGTATTTGGGTCGATGATGCCATCAATACCACTGCGAGTTAACCTTGCACTGCAACTTGACATTAATCTTGCCTATCTCTGGCCCTCATGATCTTCGCTCTTTCTTGAATCTCTTGGGAGATCGTGGCCGTTGCAGCACCTCGCCAACCGTCAAGCTCACTCCATGCCACTGCAGGGTGTTAAGAAAGTTGTCTTGATTGGAGATGGCGCCGCGGGCAAAGTTCACCTGGTTCACAGCCATTTGTTATCCTGTTTGCCGCTAGACTTGCATGATCATCTCTCGTATAACTAACACTTTCCCGGCCAACTATATTCCCTTTGTACGTATGCGTTTACTGCGGGTTCCTACAATTTCTCATTGTTGCGACACAAATCGACATGAGAGACTGCCCGGAGGTGATCGAGAAGTTCGCCGGCCAAAATCAGCGACTCATTTCCACTGAGGAGGGCGAGCGGCTCGCATACGAGCTGGGGGGGGCTAAATATGTCGAGTGCTCGTCACTAACGCGAAAAGAATTGGATGATGTTTTCCACGAGGTATGCAGTTCTCTCAGATCCTCCCCGCTAACCTGTCTTCAAAGGCTCTTATCGCATCCCTCGATGAGAGGCCGGTGTACAAGCCCAAGCCTAAGCGAGGAGTCAAATGTATCATTTCTAGACAATGAAGTAGATTACATGGCACGACTCTTCCCTCAACTTGAAGACATTCTTCGTTCAGCGAAGTGCTGTAAAACACAGCTGCAGAACTTCCCTTGCTTAGCCGACGTGGAACATTGTTCTTGTGCTCGTCACTTCGCCCTTTTTCGCCGGAGGCTCCCTTTTCTCTGCCGCTGTGCGCTGGGATTTGATAACCTCCCAAGGTCCACAATATTCACAATCCATACTGGTCGCCTGGCATCATCCCGCCCGCTCACCTACCCACAAACGAATGTATTTCTCATCTGTTTCAGTGCAAGGCGGTACGTATCGTTTCAAAATATCCGGGGGATATGGCTTCCGGAACTGCAGCACCACTGTGCCCCCATGCCGCCGTTGTCGCGACACAGATCGATCTCAGAGCGGACGAGCAAATGGTGCAGAACATGACCAGAGAAGGGTAGCCTTCAGTCACCACCGCGCAGGGCGAGAAGATGGCGCGAGAGGTGGGTGCTGCGAAATATGTCGAGCGTTCGGCGAAGACGCTTGAAGGGGTGAGGAGGGTCCTTGACGAGGTAATGATCTCTGCTCCCTTGAGTCACCCGTGTTGACTTACCTTTCTCACCAGGCCGTCGCTGCAGCCAAGCTGCAGCCCTCAATCCCTCGCCAATAAAGAAGAAACCAAAAAGAACGTGTGTTGTTTTCTAGGTAAATGTTGTACTATTAATTCGCAATCATAAGTCTGTATTCAACACTACGATATACATTTAGCATGCCCTCTTATACTTAGCAACCATGAGCAGTCACTTCACTGGGCAGCAGTTGCGGCTAACAAACTGCGGTCGTTTTCGCCACATAGAAGCCTCGAGTCAGTTATTATTTGTTGACTGCAGGTCCGAGCCTTTTCTCCTCACTGTGAACCCAGTGCCATTCACCTCACGATACCCACGCGATTTTGCTCTGACCCATATTACAACGATCTAATTTAATCCAATAAGTTATCGGCGTCCCAGACTCCAACGCCAACGCATCAATCACGCTCCGCACTCAAACCAGCTCCCACCCCCGCTCAGGCGAGACCGACACCGACCTCCGCTCCACCGACCGCCTCTCCACCGGCGCCCCCGCCCCCACGCCCCTCCCGTCCTCCGCCCACGCGTCCGTTGTGAGCCGCACCGGGATGACCTCCCGGACCCCCACGAACGGCGGGCTCCGCGTGCCCTCGGGCGGCGTGACGGTAAGGAGGATGCAGTCCAGCACCGACAGCTTCGGGACGGCGAAGCCCATCGCTTTTATGCCGCCGGGGATGGCGATGTGACCGGTGAAGGCAAGGGAGGTTGGGCTGGTGCTCTCGAACTGAATAAAAGGTTAGGCACTGGGGATTGAGAGGAAAATTGCGACGTACCGCACGCGTGAAGGTCGCCTCCCCGAGGTAGTCGACGCGCCAGATCCCGCCTTTGGCTTTCGCGCCGTCGGGGGAGGAGTGTCTACAGGCGCATGGTTAGCGCCATTTGTGAAGCAGTCGGGGCAACGAACCTAGCCGCCGCGTCCGCCGTCGTCCTTCTCATCATCCGAACCTGGGTGGTAGCAGGGTGCACCTTTCCGCTTGAAGTATTCGAGTCCATCGTAGCGGGCGCGTAGGGCGCGAACGCCGCAAGAGAAGATGCGTCGGACTCGAAGGAGAGGTGGAATGGTATCGGTTGCGATGCGCAGAATATTCGGGAGGCTGTAGGTAGTAGGCGAGGTCATCAGTAAATAAGTAAGGAAGTACGTAGAGGCACACTTACCTGGGAGATAGAACTTCACTTCTATATTTCGCTCCCTGGCCTTTGCGCTACTCGGCTTTAGCACGGATCGGTAGAGCTTCCACTCGTGTTGTTCGACGAATCGGCCTGCGTCGGCGCAGAGTAATGGAGAAGGGATGGGAACCGCTGGGCGGCTGCGGGGGCAGTAGATGAATGGTGTCGAGGCCGTTCTGAATTCAAGAATCCATAGTTAGATCTGGAACGAGGGCCCGAGGGTAGAGTAAACGCACGTATTGCCGACGTGGGTGATAGCGCTGACAGAGTACTGGGAGGATCCATTGAGTGCCAGGCGTCTCGTAGATATAGATCGGGGACTTACATCTATCGTAGCACAGAATCCGGGGATGCCTTTGAGCTCGACCGAATGTGAAGGAGGGAGCGGCTGGTGAAGAAGTGAGAATTGACCACGTCGCGAACAGCTAGATTCACGTACATAGTTCCGGCCTTCATACTGGAACGAAGTAGGAAGCTTCCGAGAGAAGCGCAGGGACGGTGGACAGACTCGGTTGTTCGCGTCTCTGACCCAGAGCGTCACCTTGTCCAAACACAGTGTGTGGTGGGTGTATCCGCTTTCCTTCAGCTGAAAATGCCCCTCTACCTGTAAAAGATCAGGCCTGAACCGAAGAGTAGTTGTATGGTATTGATTACCTTGATCTCGACAGAGGACATATTTTCCGTTCTCGTGAGCTCGACGAGACCCTCGATACTATCGCCCGACCCATAGACAGGAAGCTCGAGGTTATCGTCTTCTTGTGTCAGCCGTAATTTGATCTCCCCATTTTTTGAAACTTTGAGGAAGTTCCCGCGGCGTCGAGATCGTATCGGCGCGTTCATCGCGAGTCGCTGCTCATGGGGGCGGGGTTCGACCGTATAAGAAGGAGTGCGGCTGAACGAGTGCATAGGTCCGACATAGGATGGGGGGCGTGTTGTGTACATGGATTGAGGAGATGATAGGCAGAAACAAGAGATGGAAGATCTCTTCAAGGAAGTACGCAGCAGATTTTCTCAAGCGACCAGTATGACCTCATGCGCAATGACCTCATCGGCGAAAGATTGACCCAGTTGGCCAGAGAGAGGTCCCAAGAAGTGTCCCCAAGTCGGCAGTGCAGCGGAAGACAAGATTCAGCTGCAGAGGTTTCGGAATTCGATTCAAACTTTACGATCGCAAGCTTGGAGAACTACACGACGGCCGACTTGCAGCCAGCAAAAGGGGAAATACTGCGCAGTGTGGGTGGTAAGAAATTGAGAGTCGTTGGATGAAATTCCCGGAAATCTAGACGCTAAGAGGCTAACTACGTTGTTTGAGCAAAGCTGAATGGTAGGTCAAGTAGGGTCAAGTGCAAGAGCGATTTGTTCCGGTGGCGGTGCACTAGGCTGGAGTTAACGAGTACAGAACCGCCTCGGAGTTTGAAAAGAATGATGGACATTCGTCAGCGCCTTTCGATACATCCATCGGCGCCGTTTCTTTGCAGGCGCCATGTCAGGACCAATATGAGGCGTTGGAAATTTTCTTGTGCAATTTACGACAGGGAATGAGTGAGCTATGGGCATTTCTTTCTGGCTGTTTTCGGGCAAAAAATTGATGGAGTGACAGATCGCTGATATTTCGGTGTATCATCTGACTCAAATTTTCAAACTCCGAGGCGGTTCGTATTCGCCTGTACTGTTGTATTTTGTTCAATTCGTAAGGCGGTTTGGGGTGTGACACCATCGTACGAACTGACCCTTTCGTAACCGGTCCCCTTTAGGGAATTTGATCCACCGGCGACGCTCGGCTAAGCTCGGCTAGCTCGGCTAAGCCCAAAATCGCCTCTTTGACTGGGTGACTTACGAAAATTTTCGTAGGTTTTTGGCTGTGTGACGCGTGACCATACAAATTGAACGAAATACTACAGTACTCGTAAACTCCAGCCTCTATAGTATACGTGATCCTGAACGACTATCTTCAGGAAATCGCGCAGTCCATACTATAGAGGCTGAAACGAGCCTAGCGGTGCACCCGAGGTGATCCTAAGCGGCAGGAACAGTTCTCTTCCTGCTTGCTCTGACACTGACAGCTCATTATCCTCAGGCTGAGTCTTATCCTTCTAGAATGTTCTCTCCCATCTGTAATGTTACCAATGTTGGTAAACGATCCCCAGGCATGGCGGCTTAGTACGGTCTATACCCTTCAAGGCCTCGCCGCCGGCGGGCGCCAGCCCCGTCTGCTCGTCAATCGTATCTATTCTCAAGTCCCGCGAAAGGCAATATTGCGTACAACATAAATGAAAACCTGCTTTTATATATCTCCCTCACAGGTTCGCCGTCCTATCCCGAATGGCCGAAATACTTGCCATTGCAGAACTTTTATATTCTTGGCGCATGGATTTCCCGACACGTACGGGAGGTTCGGGTTTCAGACGACATGCAACGAGACGGAACTCAAATACCGCCATCAGTGTCATCCGCACAGCGGCCATAAAGCTGCCGATGCCGCATCAAGTAGAGGTTGCGAGCTCCCCACTGCCTGACAATAATGTCTGATTGGTGGACTACGATTGCCCTCCCAGTAATCGCCTTCATGCGCCGCCAAAATTATCCAGCTGCCTCCCTCGACGCGTATGCTCTATTCTGGCACAACAAGATTTTGCCGCTTTTGGGTCCCTGTACAACTCCCGTGGTGTACCCCAGCTGGATAACGGATGATCATACCCCAGTGGAATTTAGTGTCGTTCTTGGTAGTGGAACCAGATCGGTGCTTCGGTTTTCTTTTGAGCCGTCAGCATTGCCGCTTGCTGGAGACCGTTCTCTGGCAACACTCAAAAGGACTCTCGAGCGGCTTGGGTGTGCTTTGACAATGGAGTCGACATTGGATCTTGAATGGTTTGATATCTGTGCCGATGAATTGCTGTTGGGTGAGAGCCAAGAGCGTGTCTGCACGGACCAAGCTCCCGTGTCCGAAACTTCTATCGGTCAGACCACCATTTTCATAATCAATTCGAAACCAACTGAGATATTGAACCAGGCATAGATCTGGCGCACCATTCCGCCAATATCAAGGTCTATTTCATGCCCCGCATTCTATCTCTCATTTCACAAGAACTGCCGGAGGACATGATCTCCCGCACGACAGAACACCTGGGCTTGCACAAGCCCTGGGCCGCCATCTTGCAATTTCTATCGCGTTTCTCTCATGCGGACCGCCCAAACATCGACATTGTCGCGATCGATTGTATGCCAGCCAGCAGAAATCGACTCAAGATTTATTTCCGCACCGACATTGCGTCCTACGCGCGGATGGAATATTTTTTGATACTGGGTGGGGTGCTGGCGATGCAAGATAGTAGTGTGGGGCTGCGCAATGCAACTCTCATCTGGGATAGCCTGACCTCAGCATCTGAGAACGGGAATGCACTTCTTGGGAAGGCGTCCGGTTTTCCGGGAGCCCTCATTTACTACGAATTGAAGCAAGGCGCAGATGTCCCATCATCCAAAGTATATCTCCCCGTCCACCGATACTTCCGAGACGACTTGGCAATCTCATGCGCCGTCGCGCACCTCGCGTCGCAATTGCCTGATGTTTCCTCCATGGCCAAGGGGTACCCCAATTTCATTCAGGGAACTTTGTGAGTGTTGTTCGGATTCGTGTTGAACTGTCTGTGGACCTAATTTTGGACCGTCAGTCCCTACAGATCACTGTCAAGTCGAACGGGCATCCACACCTATGTGGCGTGCATGGTCAAACCCGGCGGAAGTGATGTTTCGGTGTATTATAACCCTGAATCGTTTGCTCCGGAACGAACGAGGGAAACAGCTCCGAAGCCTGTTGTAATACCCACGGGGGCGAAGATTTGTTATATGTATCTTATACTATATAGAAAAACGGTGTTCCTGTGACGGCTAGTAGCTTTTTAACATTTTTCACAGTTCAACAGGTGTTCAGCTCCAGGGAGAAAAGCATCAATATATTCAAGTGCCATCCTGCTTTGTGCCGTGTACCTCCGGGACACACACCGGTCCAGAATTACATCGGACGATAATCCCGTCGGCACCGCTGCTGGTGTGATACACGGAAGGGTAGCGCGATTTTGGGCCGTGCGACCTGCGCAAATGACCCGATAAGGACGACTCCGCAAGTTCGCAACGTCAATACCGATCCCTTGGGCTGCGAGCGTGGACATAAACTCAATGCAATTCATCTGGACCACACCAAGTTCATCTAGGTCCATCTGAAAGAGGCATGAATACCTCACCGATAGACACACGGCATGCAGGGATAGCATAGAGGTGAACGTTGGTTGACTCCAGCTTGTACGCGTGTCGGGTGTGTGGTTGGCAAGATTCTTCACCAATAGACACAAGATAGCACAGAGGCAAACATTGGTTGAGTCCGACTCGTGCGTCGGGTGTGGTTGGCAAAGATTCTTGTGCGGGGGTAGTCAGTTCTGGTAGCTGTACCCTCGAGAACGCGGAAGATCTGGACCAAAAGCTTTGGCACCGACGAACCTACTGTACGAAGTTGTAGGGACGCAACGACCCAAGGACCGTGACATGGCCGTTGCAACGGGCATAAGCGTGAGCGTGACCGTTGCCCGAAGAGGCAACCAAGTGGCCCTTTTTTTTAGATTTTTTACAATTTTTTCCAATGTCACAATTTTCTTGAGCAACGAACTTCATTGTGACCGTGACCCACCTGTAAAGAGGCAACACAACGGAGCGGCCGTGACCGTGACCGTTGCTTCCCTACAACTTTGTACAGTACTTATACTTTCTATCCGTTTTTCCGAACAAATACTCGGCGCTGAACACGTGTATTATTGCCCCGGAGGCCGACGCCGGCGCCCGGGAGCCGTGCGCAAAGAGAGTTGCAGCAACGATCAGGAAAGCGAGCATTTCGCGACGAGACTACTGCCTCGAGGCTGAAAACTCAGGAGTATTTCCGGGTAGAACGGTTCAACAGAAGAAAAGAGGCTTGCAGAGAAGAGCGAGGAGCTGATTTACGGGTCCGATTCCGTCCGAAGGAAGTTGAACTTTGAAGGAAGGACGAATGTTTCGATATCACATGACATTGACAAATGCAAACCTGGACACCACCATGATAGTAAGAGGCCGGCGAGCGGCGGGTCACAAACAGTTACATTGCCATAGGTTTACATTGGCAACCAAACAAAAATTCTCAACCCTCATCTAGAAATTGTAACGGACCCATATCCATTCACACGAAACTGTCATGGACTTGGCAACATTTTTGAGGATGCACAGGAACAGTAATGAAATTGTCCGTCCAACGTTTATGCGACTCAGAGCTTGAGGTGGACGCTGTCAACATTGAAAACCCCTGTGCAATGGTTGGGGTTTTTATTTCATTGTTACCTTGCTTGTCAAGCTCTCTCCACCTTCTTCATTAGCCAAGTGTGCACTTTGGATGTAACCCAATGATCCTAATTTTCCCCAGGTTAGTCAACCGTAATACGTGCTTCAAGTTTTTGCATAAATGCAACTTGAAAGTTGAAGTTCCTCAGTTGGACTCAGTTTCTTATCAGAAACAGCGCTCAACTAGTTAAATACTGAATCTAGGGATCCGTGCCATGGAGATTGACAAGTGCAGAAAAGTATTTTGAACCTTCATGTTCAACTGCCAGCCTTTCCAGCCAGCTGCAATATGAATTCTCTAGAAAAAGGCATTTATGAAGACATTTTCATTCCCTCCAATTTTCAAACCCTTGTGTCCAACTTGAAATCCTATCTTCTCAAGCCCGAAATCTTCGCATTTGTGCCTATTTGGGACGGTTGGCAGCGATTCCCAAAGGCCATGGGTAGCAGATGATCAAAAAATGATTTCAATGTCTGATATAGCTTCGAGTTTGCCGGAAAGTTGGATAGGATTTGGAAGTGTGTTTCTGGTTGGTTTCTGGGATTTACCAGAACAATCTTGAGGTTCTCAGTGTCTTGAGCACTGCTCTGCCCTTTGTGGATCATACCCAGCTACAATCAAAAAATTTCTGGGTGCTTTTTTCGCAAGCAAGGTCTACACCGATGCAGGCGGAGCTTTCTAGTAATGGGTCTTGTGTTGAGAAAATCCAAAACAAAAAAAAAAAAAAAAAAAAAGGAAAGAGAATGAGGATTCAAGAGCTAACCCAGAGACTTCAAGTCTTAGCTGAACTGCTGCACAGAAATTGATTCAAACAATTTTGATTGGATTTGGAACAGATTAGAGTATACCAGCAGCTAAAATATGAACAAGGAGAAGACAATGGTGGGAGGTCACGAACATGAAATCCTACCCTTGCGACAACCTGGAATCAACCCAGATGGAATGTACAATGTGATGGAAACACTACAATCACAACATGAAGGCTTGAGCAATGATTTGGTGATGTATGCGAGGGTATCACCTGGCGAGCCAGATATTGAGGTATGGGAGCAGGCAAATGCAGGTGCAAAAAAGCTTGCCATCATTCTGAAGACCACTGGAACACGTTGTAAATGCAGGCGTAAAGCTGTTGAGGCAAGCGGCCCAAATCTGAGGTCGTGTCATGTTGCCCGTGTTGATGTACAGTATACTCATAGAAAACGGGATCACTGTGTGTATTGTGCTGTTGCACTGGCCATTGACATTTGACCCACTGTTGCATCTATGGATGTTAATGTTCAGTTCCAGGACCCGTTGACACAAGTTACAGAGGGATTGTGGAGGGAAGATGACAAATATGGCCAAGTTAGCTACCTGAGTCACGTAAAAGATGACACATGCACGTAGCAAACCAAGCAATATTTCCAGCCTTGCTCCAGCTCACACAGTTGTGCATCACCACTGTGGCTAGCGGTTGAGTCAAGAACCAGAGAGAAAGCAGAGAAATTGCTATGTGGTGAGAATGGGCAGTTTTGCATAGATAGTGATTTACCAATCTGCTCTGAACCAATTGATTTTTCAAAATTTGTACCATAAACTAGCTCCTAGATACCTGGTGCTATAATATTATTTGTGGCTCATAAAAATATTATTATTGGCCTAGACTGTAGGGTTCAGCTGAGAATCCGGCTGAATTCGGTGGTCTCTAGACTTGAGGGATTAATCATTTGTAGGGGCCCTGGTACTTAGGCATTATGGACTGCAGGCACTGCCAAAAGCATAAAAGAAGAGAGGGAGAGATGCCTTGAGTACCCCAGGAATCCAAACCAAGAAGGTGAGGGGCTGGAGTGCCATAGACAAGCTGAACAACACCAACTTGGTGGTGAATGGGAGATAACATTGGTGTATGAACTTTAGGTGCCATGCCATGTTATCTGCCATTAGGGGAAGTCAGGGTACGGAATTCCGGGTCGATTCTGTTGTTGATTCTGATTTCGATTCTGGTCCACTTTGTTGAAAGCGCGCGAGTAGTCAAGTGGTTAGCCCTTTCAACACACTTCGGAGTCCGGCATTGAGCCGCAGTCAGTTTTTGTTGGGACTGAGAATCAAAATGATTGATTCTGATGTTGTTCCTCCTCTGGAGGAGGAACAATGATTTTGTTCCAATTCTCAGTCAATTCTAGCGTCAGAATCAGTTTCAGAATTGATTTCAGAATCACCTCAGAATCAACACTGAATCAACAACTCTGACTTCCCCTATTGCTGAGGCCTGAAAAGCACAAAGCTTTTTAAAAAAATTCTGACTACATAAAAAGCTTCCGCATTCTTTCTTACATCCCCCATATTATTTTCCTGATTTTAGAGGGGGTGGATATGAAGCTTCAAGCAGCCGAACCACGGTTGGAGCTGAAGCAGTGTTACTTTGCTGTATCA
The DNA here is from genome assembly GCA_029378375.1 of Mycena olivaceomarginata. Lineage (NCBI taxonomy): Eukaryota > Fungi > Basidiomycota > Agaricomycetes > Agaricales > Mycenaceae > Mycena > Mycena olivaceomarginata. The sequence continues at coordinate 80,023 of JARKIC010001175.1, read as the reverse complement.
TATTTGGTCCGTAGCTCCAAATGGTAATAAATGCGGGTCATGTGACGAAAATGGCGACATTTTTGGTCCTCCCCCCCTTTGAAACAGGCACATACAGGATAAATCCTGTTTGTGAATTACGTAGTACGCCGGAAGACGTTTACGCCGACCAAAGAATGAGGAAGTATAGAAAGTGGGTGTTCTGCCTCGTACTTCTTCACCTTGAAGGGAGTCTTTCATGAGACGACGTCAATGCTCGGACTCGGACTCCGAGGCTCCGAGCTACTCCGAGGCCTGGCCCTCTCAGTCTCTCTTGACAGACGCTGTAGTATCGGTACCAGCTCGTACCTCGTTCGATATACATAGGCCCTTCTGTGGTTCAAGCTCAAGGTCCAAATTATCTCGCCCACCCTACTCCCCATTGCTCGCCGCCGACTCCCAACGGTGTCCGGTGATCTACTCAAACTTGAACACGTACTCTGGATGCTGGCATCTTCAAATTCTCTACTCTAAAGTTGACCGTGCCTCTCGCGATTTCATCCTATCGATGCCCCAAACATCTCGGTGTGGGTACTTTAGTTGACTGGAAGCTGATTTTAGCTTCCCGAGGCAAATTCGACCGAAAGTCGGGTCTACCTGTCTTGCCACTTCCCAAATTCCTTGTTATCGCCGGATAAATAAATGACCGAGAATCTGCGGATAGCCAGGTAGGAACACCGAAGAGCCAGCTGACGCGCAAGCTCCTCAAGGAGTTTATTGTTTCACAGTGCTAGCTGTCTCAAATATTCTGCGTCTGTGGTTTTCATGAAATTACTATGGGCTCATAATTGTGAAGAACTGTACGACTGGAATATGCCTCACCCTCAGCCTCACCCTCAAGAGTCGTTTGGATATGACCGTGCTTCGCCAAGCCGCAAGCCGCCGAGCGTTGGGACGAGGGGGGCCCGGACTCAAATATTCGTGTCCGTGCGCTGACCGCTGGCTGCGACTCCCATCTCATCTTGACGTGGCGCGAAGGTCGACCTGGAAAGTTCCAGGTTGTTCCGATTCAAGCCGTCGATTCTCAACGGGAGATGTGTTATGCGGATATTTTTTGACCGGCGGTATAAGAGTGGCTTGCTAATGAGGTTGCCAACCCATTCACCGACTTTTTTTCATCAGCTCACGAGGGTCGCGATGAACTCTCAACCTGAAGGTAGATCTTGGCGTCAATTATCGTATTCTTACTGACCCTTTCCACAGGAATTTTGCGAGAGATATTCAAAAGCTGTCTCGATACTCGCTACCCCCTATGTCCAGCCATTTTTGCCAACAGAGGCGCCCATGCTTCTCTGCCGTGTATGTGTACTACGGCGCACAATCGCCATCACTAGCTCCGAGCTATGGGCTGGACTTTCTGTGTCCATTGGACGAGAAGTGTCCGAAGAACCACAACCTTCGCCAGAACTAATTAAAATGTGGATGGCGAATGATGCCGATGCAGCGAATCATGTTCTCCAGTTTTTTTTTTTGTCCCATATCCGAGGTGGAAGAACATCACGCTCATTCTTCCAAATCATCCCTTCCCAACGATGTTGATGGATCTCGACTGTGGCTTGGCGACTCCAGATTGCGAAACTCGAATTTAGCAGCGATCCTGGGCTCCACGCCGCCGGCACGCCACAGGTGGCTGGACTCGCGCGGCTACTATCATTATCCCAACTCCACACTCTCTACTGGCATAATGACCCCCGCGCTCTCCTGCCCCTCGACCTTCCCTGGGGGCATTTGACCGTTATCAACTTGGTACCGATGTGGTCGCCAATGTCCCGAATCCTACACCTCATGGAAAAGGCTCCGAAACTGCGGAGCCTTTCAACATTTATTACTGGACCCTCCCTACTTGTCGTGCGGTCCCTTTCCCTGCCAGACCTCGTGATACTGTGGATTGGGTGCGAGGTCGATGTCGTTCCGCTTTTCAAACGGCTTACTGTGCCGTCCCTCCAGAACATCAACGTGTTTTGCGTGAATTCGGACCCTCCGATTCCACAGATAGACGTCGTCCACTGCATCACGCACTCGGGCAGCGTACTTCGCAGCGCGCCTTGTAAATCACTCCACATTTCCAACTCTGACCTCATCCTTGTATGTAGTACAGCCCCGGTTGTTCCTTAATGGGACCGCGCCGGTAATCAACTTCCTTCCTTCCTTCCTTCATCGACTTCCTCCGCCGATCACCTTCTCTTTTAATCTTCCAGACTTCCGATGAAGCCACTATCACCGATGAAATTCTAGGTCTCCTCACGGTCCGTGATACCTCTGACCTATGCCCAAACCTTCATATCATCCGGTTCCTCGAGTCTTGCATATCTTCGACGACAGACGGCCTGCTCGCATCTTGGCGCACGCATAACTTCAGGGGGTTTCCCGCAGCGGTGCTTTCCCGTCTTGTCGTTCACTTTTTCGAGGCTGACACGCGAACTCACACAGAAGCCGTTCGGCGCCTCAAAATCCTTGGAGAAGCTGGGGGTTTCCGGCCGTGGATTAGTGAACCAGAAACCGACTAGCAATTACTCCTCGTGCACGCCACCTCGGCCACATGTGCGCGGTACCAATATTCTGGCTTGTCATACCATTGATAACCCGAATGTGATTGTCGACTCCGCTCCTGACTTCTATCGGCCATATGTAAACCCTGAAAAACCCTGTGAGGAGCATCGATGGCCGGAGCACGCCCTATCTAGACTGCAAGTCGCAGAGTCCAGAACAACGCGCACTCGCAAGGGGCAGGATTGCGATGCGTATGTATCAATTCCGCTCGGCACCATACTATGTGCTGTATCAAATGTGATTCGAGAACATCTGAATGAGCATAGAATGGCCAAATACTTAGTACTTGTAGTGCTTACTTTGCATGCGGTATGAGATCGTATAAGCGCGAGATGTTCGAATAAATTATAACTGACTATTTCTCGCACATATATATTTAAATTTATTTAAATTTCTTGCACAACCTGTTCGGATTCGACTAATAAAAAATTGTTGTGGAACGTCAACACATCGATTTCATTCTCCAGTGAGCCGGTTAGCTTTCTGAGCTGTGACTTCCAGTCCGAATAATTTAGATTCCTTTCGAGCAGAGGAGATTTCAATTTTCGGCCCGGTGTGAAAGAATTGGACTGCGACCACATTGATTGGAGAAGGTCGAGCTTTGTCCTACCTTTTTGCTACCTCTTCGAAGTGTTTTTCCACTCCGGGGAAAATGGCGATTCAGAAGTGAGTCTATATCAGTCTCGCTGTAAATATTCGGACTTCAGGAACATCAGGGAGGTTAGTGCTTCGATGAACTGAGTTGGGGTGGATAGCTCTCATGATCAGAGAGCTGAGTCGTGTAGGCTCACTCGGATGAGTCATGATCATCAAGCTGAAGTCACACAGCCTGACGGACCGTATAGTAGCCGGTTGCCGAAGCTGGTGGTGCACTGCCGCACGCGCCTCCAACTTGAAATTTGTTTCTTTCTTGGTTCTTCACGATCTTCTGCGGCAACCTCACTTAGTATACTGGTGGCTTGCTGGTGGCAATTGTTCCTAATTGGTCCATCCAAACTTTTTGAATCTTTCGCAAGGGGCTTCGGATCCAAGAATTTTTAAATCACCTCGAAATCTGAAAGAGATTGTGATTTTGAGAGACAATCCACTTTCCTTAAGGTGCCTGGTGTAGTGGCTGTCGAGGTAGAAGAGGATACATTATTCCTATATCGGCAGATTTGATGAGATTAGATCGCGCACAGCCACTCCGAACGTAGTAATTTATCACGTGGGGTCCGCAATCGGCTGAAGAAGCGAAATTCTTCTCACTCAAATACATTCCAGAGCTCAACAAAAATACTTCAAGGAGTCTCCTTTCACATAATAACTGCCTCCGAGACTCAAATCCACTATGCTTGTGTGTTTTGAGCCCAAAATCGTCGCGGGAACCTTCCTAAAAAGGCAATTTCCCGATTGGGAGGGGGGGAGGGGTCCCCCATTTTTCTGAGAAAAAAGTTTCGAGGTATGGTACAGATTTCGCAGATCGGCACCCCCTTGATCTTTCGTAACCTGGTTCGATGTGATGCTCAATGCCTAACGAAGAACTGGCATCTTGAAGTTCGAAAACCACGCGCGGGTTTACCCGCGGTTCTCTGGAGTTCACCGTGCCTCTCGCGATTTCGCCCCTCAGTGACATGCATCGTTGGAGCAAAAACAACTGTTCTTAGCTTCCCAAGACCTATTTGGATCAGGGCTTTCATTTTTTCTTGGACCCAAAGGTGCCGTACCCAATGCTGTAACTGTATACTACGGTTCAGCTCCATGTTGCGACCACTTCGACATCCGAGTTCCTGCCCCTCCCTCAATGCCTGCGCTATAAACAAAAGGCGGTCACTGAGACCTGGCCAGATCACCGTTGGCACCAGCTGACGCTGAGGGCGTAAGTTCCCCAAGAAGTTTAATCTTTCTGCCTGCTAGCTGTCTCGTCTTTCAAGTTGGACTCTCACGAACAATTTTGGGGGCTTAATTTCGGAGAGCCTCGACTAGTAATCAACTGGTCTGGCGTCTACGCGTACCTCGCCGTCAAAAGTTGCATTCCGTACCACTGTTTTCGTTCGAAGCCCCAGAAATATCTCCGCGCCTAACTGCCGGCTCAAATATTCGTGTCTCGCCGCGATTCACTCGCTCGCCGCGATTGCTGTGGCTCTCAGTATATCTTGACCTCGAAGGCGGCTGGGATTTTAATCCGATCTACACCCCGATCCTGGCCTGTCTATACTATTCTCAAGTTGCTTCGCGGAGATGTCAACACGCAGAGCGAGAGCTATAAAAATGGCTTGCAAATGAGGCTACCACCATTCGCCTATTTTTCCCGCCTGCTCACAAAGTCGAAATGAACTCTCAACCTGAAGGTCAATACTTGGCGCCTAAATCATTGTACCAATTCTTGCTGAGCCGTTCTACAGAAATTTTACGAGAGATATTCAAAAAGTGTCTCGATACTCGCTATCCCCATATTCAGCCCTTTTTATCAACAGAGGCGCCATTGCTCCTCTGCGGCGTCTGCGTACTGTGGCGCACAATCACTATCACGACATCCGAGCTGTGGGCTGAACTTTCGGTGTCCATTGGACGAGAAGCGTCTGAGAAATCACAGCCTTCACCAGAGTTAATCAAAACGTGGATTGCGAGATCCGGGTGTCACCCACTCACACTCGTCCTGAAAGATCTAGGATCGCGACCTAATGGTGCCGATGCAGCAAATCATGTTCTCCAGCTTTTTCTGTCCCATATCCCGAGGTGGAAGAGCATCACGCTCATTCTTCCAAATCATCCCTTCCCAACGACGTTGATGGGTCTCGACAGTGGGCCTTGCCAACTCCAGATTGCGAAACTCGAATTTAGCAGCGATCCTGGGCTCCACGCCGCCGACACACCACAGGTGGCTGGACTCACGCGGCTACTATCATCATCCCAATCTCCACACTCTCTACTGGCGTAATGACCCCCGCGCCCTCCTGTTCGCCGACGTCCCATGGGCACATTTGACCGTTATCGACTTGGTACCGATGTGGTCGCCAATGTCCCAAATCCTACACCTGATGGAAAATGCTCCGAAACTGCGGAGCCTTTCGACATTTATTACTGGACCCTCACTCCCCGTCGTGCGATCCCTTTCCCTGCCCGACCTCGTGATACTGTGGATTGGGTGCGAGGTCGATGCCGGTCCGCTTTTCAAACGGCTTACTGTGCCGTCCCTCCAGAACATCAACGTGTTTTGCGCGAATGTAGACCCTCCCATTCCGCAGACAGACGTCGTCCACTGCATCATGCGCTCGGGCAGCATACTTCACACTGCGATTTTTAAATCACTTCATATTTCCAACTCCGACCTCATCGACTTCCTCCGCCATTCACCTTCTCTCCTATCTTCCAGATTTCCGACAAAGCCACTATCACTGACGAAATCCTGGGTCTCCTCACGGCCTACGACACGCCTTACCTCTGCCCAAACCTGCGAATCATTCGATTCCTCGAGTCTTCCATCTCCTCGACAGACGGCTTGCTCGCAGATATGGTGGCATCTCGGCGGACACATTCGACTGGACTGCTGTCTCGTCTTATCGTCGACTTTCCCGAGGCCGACTTGCGAAATCACACAGCGGACGTTCGACGCCTCCAAATCCTTGGACGAGCCGCGAATTTCCGGACATGGATTAATGAACCAGAAACCGACTAGCAAGTGCTCCTCACGCCACCTCGGCCACATGTGCACCATTTTTTTCTTTACAGCTCCAACTCGTCGTACCATTGATATTAACGTGATTATCGTCCCCGTCTTGACTTCCATCACCCCATATGTATAGGAACTCCCAAGACCCATGCGAGAGGCATCAATGGCCTGAGCACGCAGCAGATTGAGTCGTCCAGCAGACCAGAACAATTTTTTCATCCCGATTGCCCAACGTACATATGCATGAACAGTGGGCGGCAGGAGCGCGATTGCATGGACAATGCAAGATATGCGAAGTATGCATCTCAGTTCCCAGCCGTCTGCGTAGTAAATTCGACTCGGCCATTTGAACCAGAACTACTTCTTAGCAGTAGTAGAATAGCAAAATTTTGTCATTCACCTACGCCAAGGACGCAGAATATAAATGGTCGATATTACCGTTCGCATTGTGGTGCAGACGGTTCAGTGGAGTGCTTCATTGTCACAGTGAAAATTTTCTCCGCGTATCCTGAGCTTTCCGCCGGACCTCCAGACGGAGATCGCTTCCGCACCCAAAGTAGAGGGTGTTAATCCCAATTGCGACCGGTGTAAAAAAAATCACAGCCAAGGCGATCGCCGAGACACGGCAGCTCGTGCAAGGATCACATTAAATGAGTGTTCTTCGGAGCCGCAAAGTCTGGGAAGTTGCACGTTTGTGTCCGATACCGTAAGAGTTACTCCGGACTGGAAATCAAAACCCAGAAATGATGGGAAATCGTCTGAAATCATTATCTGGAAATGATTTCAGTTATGTAACGTGAGAACTTGACCAGGCGCGGCGCTCCCTAACATGAGCACAAGGTGGCACGTCCTCGACAGTTCTATCCCGCTCTCCCGCTCATCATCCCGCCCTCCCCGACGCACCGTAAAGCACAGCAGGAAATTATCGGGAAATTTTAGTTCCTTAATGATAAATGCATATAATTACCAAGGAGTGGAGGAGTCCAAGCGCGCTATGTTTTGGCAAAGATTTTGGGGAGAAACCCAGCTCTCACTGGAGGGACGATGAGCAGAGACGCGTCGACAATGTCGGACGTGGTTACGGTTGTCAGCTCATCGTGGATCAATCAGTCGGATTATTCGGGAATCATCGGAAACATTTAGTCTGTTGTTTACCGCGGGGCTCGGATCGTAGTAAAACCTTATTACCTAATTGATGGCCACACTTTCCATCATTTTCGTGTTTCCTCCATATACGACCTATAAATATGGGCTATTATGTTTCCAGGAACATTTTATCAAGTACCAGACACTCTCTTATTTTTCTCCGATTTTTTCAGGCAAGTCTTAACTGATTTTGCGTCTCGGCCGAAGTTCTATCCATCAATCACGTGGCACTCGCAAGCCAAAACAGCTTGTTCTAGTGAATGCATTAGACCTCGTATTTAAAAATCCTGAAGCGGTACAATGATTTAAACACAGCAGAAGACATCATCCCCCAAAAATTCCCGTCAAAATTGGTGTTTCCCATGCAGCAGGGAGAAAATCGGAATCTGATTACCTAAAATTACATAATAAGCTTTTACTGCGATCCAACCCCCGCGGTAAACAGCAGACTTCAACAAGCGAGGTACGAGCTCAATTATGTTGAAGCGTCTGCCTAGGGGAGACTAGGAAACATTCGGCATAACTCAGAACCATTTCTCATTTCTCATTTCTCATTTTTGATTTCCAGTCCGGAGTAACTCTAATAACGAGAATCAGCGCCTTCGGATAGGTCTACTTCTTCAATTAACTCAGACTCGGAGGAGCCCAGTGTCGTCCAGTCGATTGCCTTCGGTGTCTGTAAACTGTTAAAAGTTATGAGAGGAAAGAAAAATAACGAGGAGCCAATGGGTGACTCGGAGGAAGAACTTGAAAAACAGGAAGTCAAACAGCGGAACACCAATGGAATCTTGGAGTGCAGGGGTGGACGGTCGAGAGAAACTCCGTGGGTAGTGTGGATTTCAAGTCTCAGACCTCGAAACAGGTGACCTCAACGTTCTTAGCACTTTGAACTTGCAAGAGCGGGTGTAATTGTGTATAGCAGCGGTGCATCGAGGTAGTACATCCTAAACTGCTATTCCAGCTTTGATTATGTGTGAAAGTACCCGGTTTGCAGTAGAAATAGCCCAGAGAGTCCTAGAGTTGAGAGGTATTGAGTGTCGAACAAGAAATTGAATACTGATTGTAGATGTCAAAAGCTGGGCAGATCACTTGTCGATCTCGGCCAAATCTCCCTCTTTCCAGGATTATTCCTTATTCTTTAATTTCGTATTTTCACCCACCTCCCCAGGATCGAGCACAAGAGAACGTGTCGCGAGTGGAAAACGGAACTTGCGTTTTCGACATTGGACCCCCAAATCGGATAAACAGAAAGAAAGTACTTTGTGATGGTACAATTTGAATACGTCGCAGAGCTGAGAGTATCGCTAGTCTCCGGACCAGAACATTTCCGTGGTAGAAATCTCGGGTCATGCATGAGTTTTATCGTATCGTCCAACGAGCTTCATATCTAACCGCTACACGTCAGCAAACTCAATCTCGACGAGCATCTTAGACTCTGGCTGACCACAAAACTTGAAACTCACCGAGATTTGGACCCATAGGAACATAATGGTACATCCTGACTGTGGTTGAGTTCACGACGCTCCCGATGACCTCGTAGTATGTGTCGGGCGCCATGTGCGTGTCCTGTGATGGCTGGGAAGTAAGTCGTTGCCAGCACCTGGCAGAGTCCGGAAGTGCCTAGAAGTGGCAAAGACGCACAGGGAGGAGTGTGACCGTTACTTGACCGCCATCAGAAGCTGCTACCGTGGCAGAGGAGCCATTGAACTAGCGGGTGCGCTCAGAGGTTAGCGTCGAGTTCCATCGCAATCAAGATCCGCACCGTGATGGGCCGACAGGTGAGCTGATGTTTTTACCGGAGAATCGCGGCAGAAGAGCAGAGTTGGCGCGGGATGGAGGTCAGCGAATCGCTCATGGACGCGTGAACGAGAAAGTGCTATCTAAGTCACGTGAACGTGCCATGTCGCGTATGGTGGCGCGTGGGCTGTCATTTCTGCTTACGACGCGCAGCATAATATCCTTGTTTTCTCTCTACATGGGTCCTACTCCCTTGAGGCCCGCTGGTACGTCCTCTCTTACTTCTGGCCCTCGCCTTGACAATCGCGCCAGGGCTCATTGAATCATGGCATATAACGCGCCATTTTCTCGGGCTTGATTCATGTGTGTTGGTTTCTGCCAGATACATTCGCCCGGATGGACCGATACTTAGCAAGGAACATCTATTCGCTGCTCTACACAAGGTCATCGAGCAGCACCCAATCCTTTCTGTGATGGTCCAAACGAGGAATCCAAGCCGTCGTTCACCAGGCTCGAGAAAAATTGAGCTACCTCTCGTCGTACAGTTCTCTGACAACAACGATCTAGAAGCTGCCATTCAACGGCAGCTTGCGACTCGATTGATACCCGCCGCGGAACTGCCGCTTTGGCGTGTCGAGGTGCTCAATGATTAGCACAGTTATCCTGGCCTATCATCACGGCATCGGGGATGGGCTTAGTGGTGTCGCCTTCCATCGCTCTCTGTTGGCCGCGCTCCAGGATGTCGGTGATGCCTCTGGGTCCTTGGTGGTCCATGTATCTGAATCGCTCTCGTTATTGCCTCCAATAGAGGCCGTAACCAATGTGTGGCCTTCCCTCCGCAAAATCATAACAGAGGTGTTCTCCCTCTTACTCCCCGCCTCTGGAAGCGCAGCTACCTACGCATGGAATGCAAACTCAGTTTCCAAAAACGCCAGAGTTCACCCCCCCATGTCAAACTCATCACGTTCTCGGGCGAAGAAATGGCCGCGATTCGCCAAGATATGCCGCTTGCACAACGCGACCGTAACGTCCGCGTTCTACGTCCTCGCAGCTGCGATCCTCTCGCGTCTCGTCCCACCCCCACTCCCCGCAATACAAGACGCTCACCGCCGTCATCGCCATCTCCCTGCGCGGCGTCGCTGGAGCGTCCTGCCGACGCCTTCTGCGACTACGTCTCCGGGCACATGTCCACTCCGCCCATCAACCCCGCGTTCCAGTGGCCCGCCCGCCCGCGCGCTACGCCCGCCGAGCTGCAGCGCCAGAAGACCGCCGTGCGCCAGGAGATCGGCATGATCTATCTCATCGCCAGCAACATCGCCGGGTTCATGAAGGGATGCTCGGGGGCAAGCGCCGCGCGACGTTTGAGATCTCGAACACGGGGCGCGTGCCCGCGGTCGAGGGTGCGGGGCCGTGGCGCGTCGAGGCGCATGGTGTTTGCGCAGTCAGATCTCGTGGTCGGGGCCGCGCTCAAGATAAATGTGACGGGGGACCCGACCGGCGCGGTTACTGTTGCGCTTACATGGGGAGAGGCCGCCATTGACGGGGAGGTGGTGGAGTCGTTCACTACGCAGTTCCAGGAGGGGCTCCGCGCTCTTCTTGTTTAGATACTTCGTGGCGAAAACATATCAGACGTGGGGCACGGTATTCTTCCCGGTGTCTTAAGTAGAGGTCGCAGCATGGAAATGGCAAAAAAGATCTTTTTAGACTAGATCTAAGGACAACTAAGGAAGCCCCACGGCTACTCGCGGCTGCTCGAAACTTCAAAGTAGCTCTAGGTCGTTACTTGCCCCCAAGTCCAGCCTCGAGTTCGATAGTGTTGTACCAGCAGACCTGTTCGTGAAATCTGAGAGGCAGTGAGAAACGTTGGGTGTGAAGCACAGCAGTGAACTGTTGAAGCTTTGGCGCTTGAAGTTGACGAGCGCTTCCAGAGTTCCGAATCTCTTGAGTGTTCAATCAAGATTTGAAACTTCGAATGACGATTATTAATTGATGAGTAAGATTAGAAATCGGCGGCGCCGGGCGTGCATGAATGGGCGCCAGACTCGGAGGCTGAGCGAGGGCCGAGATATCGATGAACATCGAATTCCGAACTTGAAGTAAGTAGTCGCTTGAAACTCGTTTCAGAGAGAAAAAAGAAAAAACCCCAAGGTGAGGCAGCGACGTGGTTGGCGGCAGCACGGACTCGCCAGGGACTCCGGAAGCGCTCATCGTAAACGCCTGGTTGGCGCCTGATCCTGGAGACAACCTTTTTTCCGCATTGATGAAACCTCTGATGCGAAACTCTTCTTCCACATCCACATCCCATACCACAGCCTCTGCGCCCTGGTTCAGAGCACCTATACATGGCGAGATTATCCCATCTTAGCAAACAGCTGCACAGCAAGATAACTTGTTTCCCGGTTACCTTGTCTTTTTTCCCCGTTACATAACGTTAACATGGATACCTTACGGTCGGCGGCATGGTCGCGGTTGCTTTTGACTTTTGACATTTGCCTTTTGATGTCCGATGTCAGATTTCGGCACTTCGGCTAGCTCAACCTTGTCTATGGACGAGCATTGCATGTCACCAAAGCAGCTCCAAGTGGGTTTGTGATGCCAAATATCATATAATACAGACCAAATTGGTGGTTATGTCATTCTTCTCTCACCCCGAGAAGCCCGAAATTTTGTCCAATTGGAATGCAACTTGTTGCCCCTGACTTCTACCTGAAAGTTCATCTCTTTCCGAATTGTGCGTCTGTTGAACATTTTCAATCCTTTAGCCACGCGGTTCACTTCTTTAGCTGCTCAACTCGTCTGCTCTCAAATCTCTTTGACAAATCCAGAAGACTTGAGGACAAATCAATGGTGCCATGGCATTGAAAATTGCCCACCCTGTGAGTGTTTCCATCTTCGAAGAACCCAAGTCTTCAGCTGGTGTAACGGGGATTGCGGGATTCTGGAGGCCGTAATCACCTGGCATGTCAAATACCACATTTGGAGCGACACCAGAGGGAAGTTTCCGCTTGTGCTGCTTCCGAGTCCTCTTGTTGTTAAAATAGTCAACAAATTCAACAAGCTCTATCAGAAAAATCTTGGGCCAAAGCCAATGAAATAGATTCCTATATTTTTTCGGTTAGATAATCTCCACGACATGACGGGCAAAGTAACAAAATACCTGTGAACAACATCTCCGGGAATAAGATGGATACGGCCTTCCTCCAAAATGTCGCGCAAGGAGCGGCCATTGAATTGGCGGTCATAGGACCAAGTAGACTCGATTGAGATGTTGCTCGAGCTCTCAACCGCAACAACAGGCTTCCAAGTGGAAAGGTCTGGAGCAAATGTTTCTCTGGACATAGCATGAGTATATTGGCGGTTTTCCGAGTGAGAGAGAGGAATCCCGGAACATGTGCAGAAACTTACCTCGGTGTTGTTTGGAAAGCGGAAAAGCCACCCCAGTTCACTGCCTCCATCAAAGGTAACTTGAACCGAAATTGGTATGAGTTGATAAGTCATTGATCAAAAGAACAAAATATAAAACAAACACACCCTGGTATGCAGAACATAACCAGGAAGACATGCCCAATGGTGTCGCCCAAGCACGAGTTCAGAACAACAACAAGGTGAAGTACCTTTCTTACATGGTCGTGCGCCCCCGTATGTGTCAATTCCGATGCCGGGTCCCATACGAAGAGCTCTTTCGCCTAGCTTCTCGTGGCCATCCACATGGATCTCTTGAAAAACACCAATGGCATCAAGGGCCCCACGTTGTTTGGGTCCACTCGCACGGCCAGGTCGTCGCATATCGGAAGGATGTTGACCCACAAGGCCTTTCATTGTCGCCCGGAAAGAAGGAAAAACCCTCAGTCGTGGTAAATTCTTCCTCGAAAAATTCAAGGAGGAGTGCGAGGAAGAGGGAATTGATATTTCGGGTGAATTTTATCTTGCACAATAAAGACCATATTGACGCTGTTTAACAGATTTTGAAGTAACCCACTTTATCGTGGCACGCGAGGGTGTTCTCAGATCAACATAGGGAGCCGAATCTAAAGAACCTTTTGTTCCACCTCCAGCCGCTGGTATCGAGATCTGTGGAGCCCTTTCGGAGGAGGAAAGGGATGGGTTGAGTGCAGATACATGTCTAATATCCTCTGTCACCTGGCTTTGGAGCTCGAGCGAGGAAATATCGAATTTCGGAAGTATTCCGGGACGCTTGAACATCTCCGTTACACCGACAAACAAGGGGCAAAAATCAATGCTTTCCAACACTTCAGGCGACACCCAATACTCGCCCGTAGACGAGGTTGCACTAGCCGAAGTGCCGAAATCTGACATCGGACATCAAAAGGCAAATGTCAAAAGCCAAAAGCAACCGCGACCATGCCGCCGACCGTAATACCTGGTCGACGGCCAGACGCCGGCTTATACAGTGGCAAGAATATATTCTTTCACAACTTGATGTAGATGTTTCGCTCGCAAACGGCCTTTTGGATCGCAACAAATTTGGTTGATGCAATGAGCCGTCTTTTCGCGAATAACTTGAAAGCCATATACATGTATGCAGACTATGTGGTGTGGACGTGTCTTCCTCTCCCTCAAACTCGGAAGCATTGCTGGATCCCAATCTAGCTTCAACCGCCATCTGCGGGCTCGAGACTCGAGTATGGCCCATTCAATTGGTGCGGCGTTAACCACCGCGATCTCCGAAGATGATACTGTGCGGATCCTTTGCCAGCCTAGTATTTCATCTCCAGCCCCAGTCGCGACGATTAGTTCCCATTTGGTGCATTCCCGAAAGGGAATCCTCGACTGTATCGAGAAGGAATGGATGGACTCCCTCAAAAATACCCCAGGTTCGCTCCGTAATATTGGGGCGAAACAAATAGCTAATTAATTGAATGAACAGAACTTCATTCTCTATGTATTCTCCTTGATTCTCCGGCCGTCGCAAGGGTGTGTCTGTGTACTTCGCCTTGTTGCGGATAACTATGAACCGGATGCGCAGGCAAATCACGAAAATCCGAGACCTAATGCAAGAATGGGTGAGGTGGGATGCATTACAGAGTCTTGCAAACTACCGTTGCGCCATGGAAACATTGTTCGATGTCCTGAAAACCATGCCGGTACGCCTAGCTTATTTCCCGATATTTCGATTCATATCGCTTTAGGATTGGCCCAAGAGCAGCCATGCTGAGAATATTTATCAATGTCTATCCCAAGACGTTCATGTTCTCCATGACCAGTTGCTCTCAATCTTTCAGGATCCCGAAACGTACAGAAATTTCTTGGCTTGCCGGGGCGACCTTGCGCAAAAGCTCGTAGATCTACTCCAAGATGTATGCACCTCACCGCTCCTCCGCCGTGTCTAACTTCTGGCAGGTCTTGGATTCGCTGCCCGAGTTATCGTCCAGTTCGCGACTGTCCAAAGCTCTCATGCGGCTTTCGCGCGCATCAGGAGTTCATCCTACATGCTTCCCTCTCACCAACGTCCAGATCGAAGGGGATCAAGTAGCAGCTGGGGCTTTCGGTGACATCCGGAAAGGGCTGGCCCGGGGACAGACCGTCGCCGTTAAAACCGTGAGACTGTTCCAAGATAACGAGGTTCGGGCGGCGGCGCAGGTGATATCATCTACACCATTGATTCAAGCAACATATCTCATTGTCTCACAGCAATTCGGCCGCGAAGCTCTCATTTGGCGCCAGCTTTCCCACCCAAATTTACTTCCCTTCTTTGGACCACATTATTGGGACAGCAAGCTCTGCCTCATATCGCCCTGGATGTCGAACGGGCACATTCTCCATTTTCTGGCAAACGCGCCACCCGATACTGATCGCGTTTCTCTCGTGGGCACGATTTCCTATAATGCTTTCAAGTATCTGATGTTTGTGCCGTAGATGTTAGACGTGGCCATGGGCGTTGAGTATCTCCATGGGAAGCATGTCGTGCATGGAGATCTCAAGGGAGTGAGTCGCCTTTTCGTGGTAACCTGTTTGAGTCGATAATACTCACCGATCCACAGATGAACATCCTGGTTACTCCTTCACGTCGAGCTTGTGTCGCTGACTTCGGTCTCTCGTCCATCGCCGACTCGGTGACTCTAAAATTCACGCATTTGACCCCAAGTCCAAGGGGAGGAACTTCACGATACCAAGCCCCGGAGCTGCTGTTGACGGCCATGCCGAATCATTTTGGGTCGGATGTTTACGCATTCGCTTGTGTTTGTTACGAGGCACGTTTATGTCCATGCCTCAGGCCCTCCCGCTGATGGAACGCTTAGATATGGACCGGAAAGGCCCCGTTCTTCGAGTTTCCCCGCGATATAACAGTTGCCATCAAGGTACTGGAAGGCCTCCGTCCCTCGCGACCGGAAACCATGCCCATTGACAATAATCTTTGGTCGCTCCTGCAGGACTGCTGGAAAGAAGAGTTTCGTGATCGACCTAACGCTTCTCAGATTATTCGGCTTTTTGTTGGTCCTGCTATTCGGGCGAAGCCAACGGATGCCGCCGTTGATTGGGACGAGACGATCAGCTCAAAATGCCGTCGTTCTTTGCAGGACTGGCCACTATTGCCATCCATCGCCACCATCGAGAATCGTCTTGGAGATCGTGCGTGTTCGGTCCTGCATTCTGATGCTGAGGTCTCGATTCGTCGTGATGCACCTCGCATTTCGCTGCGTACGACGCGTCTCCAAGATCGGCGAGGTCGTACGATTCAAGCTCAGCCTCACACTTCGGACTACCAACACGTCGCGCCGCCGTATGCGCTGCACATGCCCGTGGTCCCTCGCGCACGCGCACATTCGTGCTCCACGGTCCTTGCTTGCATTCACCGCCTTCCCTTCTATTATTATTATTAACCAGCAGGTCGTATCATATCCAATGTATGCAATATTGTCAATCTTTATTATGTCCCAGTGACAGGCGCTTTAGCTCGCTCAAGCCGGAGTTCACCGCTGTCGTTGGGAGACGCCATAAATATCCTACTCATTTGTACGCGGTGACTAGATGAGTCATGACCCGTCCACGGGTCTCTAAGATTCGTTTGCATCAGATTGTCCCCATGCTATTCTCACATCGTAATTGCTCTCTCTGGCGTCTTTCGTGACAGTTGCACAAGCTCACAAGCCAAGGGGATTTCAGGTCGAACAGGAATAATAACACAAGGCAAGTATCGGTCGTATATAAGGTATTACCGACTAAAGCTGCTAACACAGGCCAGAGTGGTGCAGAATGCTTTCTAAATGCTGTATAATACTGTAGCAGGTGCCGTAGAGATCGCTGTAACTGGAAGGGCAATGATGGGAGAGTAGTGTTGTTCGGATTAATTGCTGCATTTTCCGCCACCATTAATATTCTCTTCTCTCAAGATCAGCTCGGAGCCGACACAAGCCGATTAGGGGGTGGCGTGGCAATCGATACATCATTTATGCGTTCCACGTTGTGATGGTGATGCGAACTCCTTGTTTCCAGCCACCACAAGCCACTCGCCAGAGGGCTTGTCTTAACCCTCGCTCAGCGAGAAGGCAGCAGGATCGCTGCGTCGCATAGAGTGCGACAGCCTCCTAGCCAACGGCTTCGAGAAGGACCATGCACGGTCAGCAGCAGGATCGCTGCGTCGCATAGAGTGCGACAACCTCCCAGCCACAGGCTTCGAGAAGGACCATGCATGGTCAGCAGCATGTAGCGCTGCGTCGCATAACCTCTGCGATACCTCCCAGCCACAGGCTTCGAGAAGGATCAAACCATGATCGAGCATGCAGCACGCAGCGCTCAGAGCTACGCAACACGCAACGCTCAGCGATACAAAAAATTTGTATCCGCAACGACCTCAACACGAGGGACACCTAATAGGTGCACGCCTGATCGGCGGATGGACTCTTGCGGCGGGGCCAGGTGTACGAGGAGAGGTGCGGGTCCGCCTGCACCTCTTTATCGGCACTTCACCCGGCGGGCGGCGTTAGCTGTCATGCTGCTCCGTCGTATAGAGGACATCAGGAGCTCCTGGACGACGCGGGCGAATACTGGGGTCATCAATACTGCCGAAACCGGCCCTTCTGCGCTCCGGCGTCGTGGGGTACGGGCGGCGACCTCGTTTCGCGCCTTTGTTGTCCAGGACAGCCATTGAATGCATATCGTACAAACGATTGATTGCGCAAACGACGCGAAATTATTGCACCGATGATGAAATATTCCAGAGATGACCGTACACAGTGCGCTATGCTTTGGCGAGGCCTCACCGCCCTCGCGATGATTGGTTTACGGTTGGTTCCCGTTCGAGTCTCACCAGCTCTACGCCTTGTGGGTGTTGGTTCGCGGGTGGTTCCCGGTGTTAGAGTCTCACCAACTCGGCGCCTTGTGCGCATTGTTTGACGGGTGGTTCCCGGTTCTGTTGGTCTCCATGAGCTTTCGGGCTCTCGGAGGCGCATGGGTACTTGTACCCGTGCACCCTTTCTTCAACCGTTGCTTCGTTTGGGTCCATTCCCTTCGATGCTTCGCTTGAGAATTTTTGGGCCTTTTATCCTCTTCGTGGGGATCGTGGTGTATTTCTGTCGTGGCGTTCAGGTTCGTTTTCTCTTTGGCCCTCGTTTCTTTCCGTTGCTTACCCCTTTTTCTTTTAGGTCAGGTAGGTCATCTTTCATTCCGTATGTCGCAGTCAGAATATACACAAATTTATTGCACATTGTCTGATCTCAAGCCCTTCGGCTCGAGTTTGAATTCATCCTGGTCAAGCAACGAAGTTTCTTGCCGTCCATTTTGGATGCATAGCGAGCTATATGAAGGATTCTTAGCTTTTGGATGTGCATCTTGCTCGTAATACGCCGCAGTTCTGGCAACCCTATCGTGCATTCGCCGGCACCGGATGCTCAGGGATGCTCCATCTCATTACAGTGCCTTCGACGTAATCTGCTGCGCTCCTCCTGCTCTCACCTTCACTCCCAACTGCCCTATGGAAGCCACCTTCGACAATAAGACGAACGTCCTCAACGCAAGGTACGTCTGCCTGCCATCTCCCCATTCATCATCTTCCTTCCTTCGTTCACCCAACGCAACGAAGGATCCGTACGCACGACAACTCCGTCATCTACACGCTGCGCACGAGCTTCGGGTATCGCGGGCGCAAGGACACGGTGCTGTGGGACGAGAACCCGCCCGCCGGCGCGGGGGCGGCGGCGGTCGCGGGTGCGATTCATTGGCAGGAGAAGAGCCTCGAGGTCGGCGGGCACAGGAAGAGCTGCAAAGAGCTCAAGCGGTGTGCGGGGCGCTTTTATAACAGGTAACTGGTATCCCCGTTGGAGAGCCGTGTGCCAGTGCTGAACGAGGTGAAGGACGCGGCACTGGCGGTGGGCGTCCGATCGCAAGGAGTACGAGGTCGTGTATGAGCGGGAGGAGTGGAAGGTCTCTTTGTCTGTTTGTTGGCAGTGTTCTCTTGACCCTAATTTGACTCGCGCATGGGTAGGCTACGCTCGACCACAACATGTGCATCGCCGGCCGGTTCGCAGTCCCGTTCCGCCGCACCTGTTCAGCAAGTCGCCGCCGCCGATGGTGCACCTCACGAAGCGCGCGCTCGACGAGGACGAGGTGTTTTTGATACTCGTGTTCATCTACTGCGAGGCACGGCGTCAGGATCGGACCGTGAGTTTGATTCGTTCCTCTTCGTTAAGATCGAGGATTGAGGACGGTTTCTTTACAGAATAGCTCGCGACTGGACGCCAGTGGAGAGGTAGTTGGAGTCTGCCGACGAGTGCTGGGTGGGGCCTCATCTCATCTAGGAACATTTACCTCGCACGTCGCGATCCCCAAAGTAGTTAAGTTACGCACGTACTCGTCCAGTTCTCGATTTATATGATAGCAAAGCATACTTAGTACATATTATACTTGTGAAATGTGTGGGCCGGACGACAACGACTCTGGGTGTGGGTGAGGTTAAAATAAAATAAACAATGCAAAGAATCCGTGAGAAGTGCGAAAGAAAAACGTTCTGCGGCCCGTCCCTCATGACCCCTCCTTTTCCTTCCCCTTCCGCACCGCGGGCGGGGACCCCAGCGCAAGCAGATTCGGCGAGCTCACATTCGCGGGCACGCCCGCGACCGCCTGCTGCTGCCCAAAGGACGCCAGGCGCCGCGTCCCGGGCGCTTTCAAATTCGAAGGCATATTCGGGCTGGTCGGCGTCCCAGGCAGCGAGTTGCTCTTCGGCACCGGGGGCTCGTCGCCCGCGCCCGCCGACGCCTCCGTGAGGAGGAACTCGACCCAGAGGCGCGAGAACGACTCGGTCTCGTCGCTCTTGTCCAGTTCCGGGCTCTTGGGGCCCGGGGGCGTGGACGTCGAGCTACGGCCCCAGAAGGAGGTGGACGGCGCGAGGGTGGACTGCGTGCGCTGCAGGCCGGCTTTTTCGCGCTCGGGGTCGGACCAGGAGAGGACGGAGGCCAGGAGAGAAAGCATCTCGAAGCGCTTGGGGTCTGCGCGGGGGGTAGTGAGGAAGGAGAGGAGAACGTTAGTGACGAGGCGGCGGTCGACGTTGGTGTCGGTCGAGTTGCGCCGTAGGCGGCGCAGAGCCTCCATCAGGTGCTCGTTTATGATGATGGCTGGGACGTCGTCAGTAAGGTATTGGCAGGAGCAGATGAAGTAACCTTACCTTCGTGCCGTAGTTTTTCGATGAGTAAAGTCTTTTCCTTGACTTCCTTTTCTAGTTCTTGGGTCCTAGAGGTATTTGTCTGGGTTTCCCTCCAATTGAAGCTGCGGAACGATCAGGTTTGGGAAGTAGCGAGGACGAAAGAATGTACCTCAGCAGTCAGCGCTCGATGCTTGTATTCAGCGAGCGACTGGGTAACCTGAGTGAGCTGAGAGTTATAATCTTTAACTGCCTGCCGTAGCTCATGGTCCTTCGCTGGGGACAAATGAATATTAGTACAGATGAGAATTGACGGACGCACCAGCCTGGAAGTCCTGCAATACAGACTGGAGGTTGTCCGATTTTTTCCCGCTCTGACTCTAGCTCCGCCGCATCCCGTTCTCTCGCCTCCCGTTCGAGCTCCAAGTCTCGCCTGTACATCTCCGCATTGGACCTGGCCTCGTCCGCAACCACCTTGTCCTGCAATGCCATTCGCTCCCACTCATCCTTCTCCATCCGACATCGCTCGAGCTCTGTCTGCGTCTCTCGCAGTTCCCGGTTCGCGGACGAGATTCTCCTGCGCGCTCTCCTCGAACGCCCGACTGCGCATATTGTCGAGCTCGCCCGACGCGCGCTCCGCCTCTGCCGAGGTGGATATGAGCTCCTCCTTGAGCATCTCCACCGTCGAGGTGAGGTCGTCGTTTTGCGCCTGCAGCTGCTGCACCAGCACCTCCCGTCGGTCCAGCTCTTCCTGATGAACGCACGCATCAGCGCCAGAGGTCCCAGAGTCATGCAAGATTATCACGCACCGCATCCTGCTTGAGCTTGTTCCCTAGCGTCGTACGCATTGTGGTCAGTTTGGCGAGTAGGTTGCGATACTGCGCGGCGAGCGTCTCCTTCTCCTCCCGCGTCCTTTCTAGCTCTCGCTGGAGCTTTTCGACGGGGTCAGAGGGCTCGTCATCGTCAGATTTCTTGCTGCCGTTCACGAGAGTGTGGCCATTAGAGTGAACGAATGGCGAGGGTGTGCTGCTTCGATCGCTGTCCAGCGACAGCCTCGTTTCGCTCAGAGTTTTGCGACATGGAGCCGACCGGAGACGTAGGAGACTTGAGCCGAGGACTGGATGCGCCGTTGCTGGACATTTTTCGGCGCTTCTGCGCATACAGGACGTGGCGGTGAGCGGCAGAGCTGCTCTGATCCCACGTGATCTCCGATAACCCGCCGCGGCCGATCTTGTTGCACACCGCCATCTGCTTCTCTGTCTCATGTCGTCTGGGAACGGTGCCTTGACCTTCGACAAACCTGCGGCTACTCTGTCGCAGATATCAGGGTGGCCGCCAGCGAGTTTTGTTCTTGGCAGCGCTTGCCGCCAATTATTAACAAGTGTAATGGAAAATAAGGAGGCGGAACATGAAAAGAGACAGCGGAAAGGAGGAAACGTAGCGACGACTGCTGGATGACAACACGAGGACCACGCAAACCAGGAACACAAGCCTGCGTTTTGCCTGTGTTTTGTTTCTAAACGGCTGTTTGCCATCTCTAGAGTACGAAAAGCATCGACTGATGTATGTCTGGCGAAACTCGCAAACACAAATTTGACTGTGGCCTCACCCGAGAGAAGGAGCACTTGAACGACTCAGTTAATGGACTCGTAGTAAACTCAGTTCTTCTGAACCTCAACCCAACTTGACATTTCTTGACTCCCGCTACACAGTGGTGCGTATACCTTCCCTTCCTGCTGAACCTGGCTAATGTCACTGTAGACCCACCGCTGACGGATGACAAGTGCACCTCAAGCGTATCTGGAACAAGCTATTATCTTTGGTTCGGTTTTCCCTCCCTCTTTTAAACCGAGCTAATATATACCCAGAAGCAACCCGGCAGACACCGCCATTTTACAGGCAGCCCTATCGAAGATGTCATAAACCTTGAATAGAAATCGTGTATCCCTCATCTCCAGTAAACGATTCACTTTCAACCAAGTCCTTGTAGCATAGCATTTCTGTTTAATTTACACGGCGCGACAAACGCTCCGGCTCTGACACTCTGACGTCTGAGCCTTCTGACACTCAGCGGCAGCAGAAGAGACAATAGAGTATTAAATCTCTGTCTCAAAGTGCCTACGGAAATTTCTTGTACCAGCCACGCCCTCAGAACTTGTATCTTTCCCAGTTCAGACCATTCCCAGAAGATGGGCGGTAAATCTCCTTTTCGGGACGATGGAGTTGTTTTGTGTGGTTGTGCTTGCGCTCGGGTCGGCTCATTATAACCGGTTGCCGTCTTCCCCACCTCCCAGAACCCGCTTTCATCTCGCGTCTACAAGGTACGCAACTACTTCGATGTGGATCTCCCGCTGACTGGTGATAATCTCCGCATCTTGCCCTCTTGGTCACCGTTTACGTAGTCAACTCGGCCATGTCTCCGACCCTCAACCCTCCCGCTGTTTCTGGCCAACTCTTGGTCTCATTCCCAAAGGAGCACGTTCTCCAACTTACACTGAACCGGCCCAAGTCTCTCAACGCATCAACACCCCAAATGATGGATGATGTGCGAAAGGTCCTAAATTGGTTCGAGGACGAACCGAGCTTGTGGTGCGTTCGCTAAACACTGCTCGTCGGGCTCCTCATTTATTTATTCGTTTATTTCCGGAGGGTGGTCATCATCACTGGATCCGGTCGCGCATTCTGCGCCGGCGCCGATCTTAAGGCGTACGTCGCTCCCTACCCTGCATCGTATACGTGCTACAATCAGCTCACCCTGCGGCGCGATTCAGCTGGAATCAAGACGAACAGCGCGGCCAGCGCAACACGGCAGAATCAGTACTCAGCAATATCTATGGGTTTGCGTCCATTTCGCGCCGGGAGTCCAAGAAACCGTTCATCGCAGCGGTCAATGGGCACTCCTTCGCGGCGGCACCGAGCTGGTTTTAAACTGTGATTTGGTCGTCGCGAGTAAGGACGCAAACTTTGGGCTTCCTGAAGTGAAGCGCGGAGTCGTTGCGATACAAGGAGGTAAATTAAATTAAATCCGTGGTCCCTTGCTTGGGTCTTTCGGCTCAATTGCAATGCTCGCAGGTATCCCGCGATTGGCGCGAATCGCTGGTCATCAGGTGAAATCTTCTCATTCTCGACAGCGTGAACAGTTACTGACGTTCAACATTCTAGCTCGCATCGGAGATGCTGCTCCTCGGAAAGACAATCACCGCAGACGATGCACGGAACAGATTCGGATTGTGAATGATATCACAAACACTTCATTTCCTGGCACTGATGGTTCTGCCCCCCAGCGTGAACGTCGTAGTTCCCCCAACCGACGTCCTCCCCACCGCCCTCGACCTCGCCAGCCAAATCATCGCCAACTCGCCTGATTCCGTGCAAAGCACGAAGAAGGGCCTGCTCTTAACTTATAAACACAACAACGAATCAATGGTGTGGGAACATGTCCGCACCCCGGAGAGTGCTGGGTACATGCTGGGCGATAATATCAAGGTTTGCTTTCTTTCTTCCCTCTTTCGGAATGTGATTATGAGTTGTTTATATTTCGTCACAGGAGGGACTGAGGGCGTTCAACGAGGTTCGTGGATCGATTTGTTTGTTGAAGTCGTTGACTGATGAGAACGCAGAAACGGAACCCGGTGTGTGGCAAAACCCGGGGACGAAAACGAAGCTGTAATAGGCAAAATGTGCTAACATTTATTATCGACCGGTTGTGCTCGAAGAAGATTTGTGTTCTTATTTCGGAGCGAAGAATATCACGATTGCTTCGCGGGATTCAGCTCGCATGTTGGAAATCAAACCGTGGGTACGATGCGGCGCCCGGCATTGCACTGTTTGGCATTCGGCAATTACATGTAGGAACCACCTATCATCGCCGCTTCTCGGGCCGGTCTTTTGCATCCTCCTGCTACCATCGATGTCGCAAGGCGCACTCAGCGGCGAGATCCCCTTTCATCGTACTTGCGTAACATGCGACAAGCCGCAAACTAAAACGCTCAAGTTCAGAAGATGTGCGGCATGCAAAAAACCTGTATACTGTGTAAGTAAGACATTGGCTTGTCGCAGTCACTCCTCACGATTCGTTTAGAGCAGAGAATGCCAGAAGAAGGACTGGCCCACTCATAAAAAGAAGTGCCAGCTATGGGCCCGCGAGGCCCTTCCCGCACGGGGAACGGAGGAGCGCGATAGGCTGTCCAATCTCCAGAAATGGTTTCCGTGAGTAAGCCTCTTCTGTGTTGCGATTTTGTTTCAAAACTTGCTTGGAAGAAACATGCGTAGCTATTGATATATACGGCCCACGCACGCCTGCTGGGCTTTGCGAACTGAGGAATCCTAAATGCCCTCTCTTTGGGTCATCCTGTGCCGCGCTTGTCGACCTTTTGGAAGAAGGAAATTCTCGCTTGACCATGTATGTTTCGTTTTGGTGCAGCGGTTTATCTTGCACCGGTTTGGGTGGACCTTGGCACTCCGTTGCAACACGTTGCACTCTACGGGCCACCAGACGATGATTGGAAGGGCTTTCTAGAACGTGCGATCAACAAAACTTTGGGAGCGAAGGACGGGACGAGGATTAAGAGGCTGCAAAAGTTGATGTAGTGTTAGATTGGCTGTCGAGCCATTTCGCAAACAGAAATATGCTGAAGTACGTTCTTTTCAGTGCATTATACCCTTGCTGACCAGCCCGACACAAAATCTGCAGTGCTTTTTCTCAACAACTCGCTCGATGAACTAGTTTCACGCATCTTCCCGCCAACTTGTCCGGGAACTTAAGCAATAAAATGGTCATTATTCTTTTGGCCCTCCCATTTCTGCACAATCCTTCGAGTTTGAAAAGATTCGAATGAGCGCAAGTATTGCGGTATCTTGCAACCAGGAGTTCAACTTGAAGTGCACTGCCACTCCAATTGAACCTTCCCGTTGATTCGCGAGCGATTGTCACTGAGGCTCAGCCCTTCCTTTTTCCAGAGCGTGAAGAAGTCTGGCTTTACGCAGCAATGGGTACCGGTGCGAAGTCAGGTGACATTTGGTAACAATAATTTAAGCTCTGAACCACCGTTATCGCCGCTGGTGACTCTACGCCTTGAACATCCATCGATATCTCCCAGTTGCATCGATGTCGCAAGCACTCAGCGCTGAAATTCTTGCTTTCCGTACCTGTGCAACCTGCTACAAGGCGGAGAAACTAAAGAACTCAAGTACCAAAGGTGCGGGGCATGCCAAAAACCAGCATACTGTGTGAGGAATGCGTTGGCTCGTCGCTGCCCCCTCCTCACGATTCGTTCAGAGCAAGGAATGCCAGAAGAAAGCCTGGCCCACTCATAAAAAGACATGCAAGCTAGAAATGAAAAAACCGCGAGTCCCTCCCCGCAAAGGGTACCGACGAGCGGAACACGCTGTCCGACATCAAGAAATGGTTTGCCGTGAGTATCAGGTCTTCTCAGCTACTCGTATTGCAACTCTTATCTTCAATTTCTTACTCGAAAGAAACACACCCAACTGCTGGCATATGCAGCTACACATGCCATGAAACTCCATGATCTCGCCAACCTCTCCATGATCACGACGCACATGTTGGCGGTCGAACTGGAACCAGCGCCATCAGGAAAGAACGCGGATTTCGTGTACAAAAATGCTGCGCTTTGCGAAAACAGCGGATCGCAGCTACGGCCTCACCGCGCCTGCTCGCGCGGGGCTTGCTGCCTCTGCTGCGGGACTTGCACCAGGTCGGTATCGCTTGACGATATATGTCCGTTCAGGCGTAGCTGGTTATCTGGCGCCAATTTCGGTCGAGCTTGGCACTGCTCTGCAACATGTTGCGCGCTTCGGGCCACCCGACAATGACTGGAACGGGTTCCTGGAGCGTGCGATCAACAAGACTTTAGGAGACAAGGACAAGACGAGATCGAGAGGTTGCAGCAGCCTGATGTAGTTAGCCAGTTTCGCAAACAAATCTATGTTGAAGTACGTTTCTGTCACCTTTGCTGCCTTGCTGATCAAGACGATTAAAAAAAAAACACCATTCCAGTGGACGGAGTATGTTCGACTGCCTGTATATTCGTGTACAATCCTTCATTTGTGGAGTCCATATACATTCAATACCGCAGCTGCGGCGTGCTGAACAAGGGGACGATCAAAATAAACCCATAAACTCACCCTGATCGTGCAACCAAGGGGAAGAAATCAGAATTTGTGGGATTAGGAGGTCAGAACTCTGAGATGTTCAACAGCCTTGTCGTGCTGTTCGCCTCGTTTAGACGACCACACACTTTCTTATTCTCCGTCGCGGCGCAGCAACGGGCGACTCGAGCGTTGTAATAATGGCCTCATGGGACGAATCAGCACCGACGAGGATCCAGAGAGAGTGCGCACCTCATGAAAAACATCGTCTACTCCTTTTTGCATCAGCGACGAGCACTCGAGATATTTAGCGGCCCCCTAGCTCATGCGCAAGCCTCTCGCCCTCCTGAGTGGAGACCAGTCGCTGCTTTTCACTGGCCAACCTCTTAACGACTTCTGAATCATCTCTTAGGTCGATTTGCATCGCGACAATGATAAACGGGACGTCCGGACAGAAGTGGCGCACTTCCGGAACCCACTTGTCTCTGATATTTTCGAGAGACACGCGGGAGGTGACTCTGAAACAGATAAGGAATACGTCGGTCTGCGGGTATGACAATGGGCGAAGGCGGGTCATAATCTTCTCCACCTACTTACAGAAAGTAAGTACTGTTGCGAAGCCAAAATGCAGGCTATAGACGGACCACCAGTGTCGAAGAGTTGTAGTCCGTACATCTCCGCTTCTATTTGGACGTCAACAGCATAGCTGTCAAACACCTGAGTAGGAAGGCAATTGGTGAGCAAGGGGCAGTGAATTCCGAGCAACGTACGTAGGGAATATATTCGCTGGGGAATATCTTGGTCGTATACGTGATGAGCATCGAGGTCTATGGGCAGACATGAATCCTACAGGAGCTTCGAAGGACATGGACGGGAGTGAACCTTTCCTACTCCATAATCACCGAGTGTGATAAGTTTCTTGACTCTCAGCACCATGATGCTAAGATACGAGAAGGAATCCGCAAGGCTAGAAAGGTCTGCTTGCTGTGTTTAAGTTGTTATTAAACCGAGGCGGTGTGAATGTTGACGTTGACAGGTCACCTTTGTTACTTGCAAGTTGTGAGAAACAATCGAAGGAAGCGTCCAGGATTCAAGCCATGTGAAATTTTATACAATTTGACCGAGGGATGCGTTATCGAAAAGAGCGCTCAGTCGTCGATGCCAACTCGATGGTTGGAATGAGCAAGCGGGGGCGGCCGGCCATCAAAGGAGCCATCAGAGAACGAATCAATTTAATCAAACTCCGCTCTAGTCAGCCTCTTTTCAGCCTCTTTTCACCTGAACGTTTGAACACTCACCTCGGATTTGCTCCATCCGATTCCCTCTTCAACGGGATGAAAGCCCTCATCTGAGGCATCTAATACCCCACTGCAAGTGGAAGCCTCGCTGCAAGCGGGAAGGACCCGATGTGGTCAGCAGCAGATCGCTGCGTCGCCAGATAGAGCGACACCTCGAATCGCAAAGTGCACGAGAAGGACCGTATATGGTCAGCAGCAGTATTCGCTGCGTCGCCGGATAGCGCGACAACCACGATGTATATTCGTGAAAGATCTGATATGATCTGGCAGCCAGAACGAGCGAGCCAACCTCGCACGGCAACTGCTGTGCGGGGCCGTGAACGACGCGGATGATACCCAGCCGCACCCGGCTCTCTGACGCTTGCGTTCGGGAGTACGAGCGGCGCCTCGGTGTCGTGCCAAACTCTTCGCGGGACTTCCTAGTAATGGAAGGTTTGCGCGAGCCCCACCACCTCGCGACTATTCCGGCGGGTGGTCCCCGTATCAGAGTCTCACCAGCTTTGAGGCATTTTTTTCTGTTGCGGGTGGTTCCCGCTTTTACCTCTTTGCGGGTCTTGAGGTGCTTGCGCAAGCGAGCTTTGTCTTCACCGACGCCTCGTAATTTTTGGGCCCTGGATTCCTTGCGAAGACCGTTGTGGATTGTCTGTTCGTGGCTAAAGGTGTGTTGTTTCTTTATTCTTGCTTTTCTTTCTTTTTTTCTTTCACCGTCGACTAACGCGTTTTCGCTTCTAGTGTTAATCCAATAAGGTATCTGCTGTCCGTAGTGTACTGTTTTGTAAATACATATGGGTTGTCCAACGGTGTAGAGTGAGATTTTGGTAGCATAGGAATTTTAAGGTTGTACAATTGTACAATCGTATCTCGATTCTCTCCATGATTTCATTCTTGGAAAGGCGTCGGAAAATCAGGAGAACCTCAAAAATACAGGCAGCAAAGTGGTGCAGATACTACATACTCTCCAGTAATGTCTCACACCGTTCGCGTCCCTTGGTGTCTCCGGTCTGCTCGTAAATTTGTGCACCCTCGAGAACCTGCTTCCGATCCCCACGAACTGTCCCGAGACCGACCAAGCAACCGGCCAAATCACGCAAGGCCTCTGTCTTCAGGCAGACAGGATATGCCGTGCGAAAGAACAGTAGCGCTGTCGCCCTATCGCCATCGGCCGCAAAACATTCCCCCAGCCGCACAAACGTCTGGCTGAGGCCCTTCACGTCACTGATTCGCCGCTGTGTTGCACTTGCCACGATCAAATGCCGCACACCCATCCACGGTCGAGCCCGGGTCAGTTCCAGAGTGCCGAGCTTCACGCGACACAGTGCTTCATGCACTGGTTGGCCGAGCGACTCCGCAGCGAGTAAAGCCCGCTGGTAGGATGTTACCGCTTCTCCGAAATTTGCCTCACAGAAAGCAAGGTCCCCTGTGTCGAAATATGAGTTTGTCATCAACAATAGATTGGAATCCGTACCATAGATAGTATCACAATACATTTGTCCATGGGCGATGACGGATGTCTTCTCCAATGTGCGTTTGGTTTCCGCCAGCCAGCGATTGGCTTCCGAGTAATCGTACAAACATGCTGCCGCCCTGCTCATGGAGAGCTGAGCATATCCTCCAACCGTCGAGTGGAGAAGTCCATTCTTCTTCAACGCGTTTATGGTCTTGATGTATAGGTCTCGAGCAGTGTAAAAATCGCATCGTCCAAACGCACAATCGCCCATGCCGTTGATAGCTAGACAAGCCTCACGATGAGCACCAGCTTGTTCCAGGAAAACTCTTGCTTCCTCGAACAACGCGTCGGCTTGACGATCATAGTTGAAAGCAGCTATTCTTGCGAGCATGTACAGAGACATTCCGATATTCGTCAAATGCTCAAGCTCGCGGAATAGCTTCAAAGCCTGTAAAAAGTTTAGCCTTGTCATCTCGTGGGGTAGCGACACTAACCTGTTGGCTAAGCTCCTCTGCTGTTTTCGCATCGCCCGCCATAAAAAGTAATTTCAGACAAGTTAGAGAGACATTTTGCCTTGAATCCTGTTAGCACTTCCTACCAGCAAATACGAAATCGCTGACCTGACAATATGTGTTTTGCGACCGCACTGCAAGTTCAAGGGCCTGCTCATACAGCCCTTTGCACTCTTTCCCGCGTTGGGTAGCTTTGTATATCTGACCCAATAACCAAGTGCATTCTGTGGAAGGAAAACACGTCAGAACTGTAAAAGTAATGCAGGGTTGTGATCCTCGAACCTGCTCGGCCGAGAACATTCTCATTTTCTTCGTACAGAGCGAGAGCCTCCCTGCAGAGGCGCTCCGGGTCCCAATCGGGCCCGTTCATGGTAACAGTAAGCGAAATCCAGGCGAGATGGTATAATACGTCCGCCCGTAGCACTGGATCTCCCAGCTTGCCCGCAGCAGCACCCGCCAGCCGGACAGTCTCGGGATTCCCCAAATGCGTGTATCGAATGAATTTAGACAGATTGATCGCCGTGGTAATGGCTCCTCGTAAAAGCGGTCGTACTGTAGCCTCCTCCGTTAAATCGAGGGCAAGGTTGACGACCGAGTGCAAATTTCCGATCTCTGGCGTCAAACGTTGACGATGACTTGTCCGTGGGGACCTCTACCGAAAGGATTATAATCGGTATCGGAGGGAAACACAAAGTACGCGCCCCAAGTCGGAAGAAAGCCCCGCCAACCCCATATAATATGTCAGCACAGACACACGGTGCGCGCTGTCCGACTGGTGGTAGAGTATCATGTGCGCGCGAATGGGTGCAAGCACGCGCGTGCGGTTTGTGCCCGTCGTTATACGCGAGGGACGTTCGCCATAGTATAGACAACGCCCTTCTAGATTTATCAATGCTCGGAAAAATAGCAGCGAGTTCGCTGTTGTCGACCCCATCGGGTAGAAGGGATATTAGACTGAGCAGAGTCAGCGCCTGGAAGTATTGAGGTAATTTCTGGCGTGGAATGAGAGGCGTACGGACCTCTGGGACGGCTTTCATGCGCCGACTATTCAAGGAAATGCCGATAGAGGTGTCGAGACTGGACCTGCGGTCAGGTATTCTGTGCAACAACGAGCTGTGTTCTTCTCTCCACCGTGTAATCAAAATTTCGGGTGTTTCGAAGCCATCTGCGAGATTCGCCATTAGTACAATAGCGAGCGGCACGCAATCAATTGCAGTCAACACCTGGAGCACATTTACCCTCAAATAATGTCACAGAAACGGGATACGCACGGATCAATCCAAGGATCGTCTTCCAAGCAATCTGAAAGCGCCAGAAAATGCATTACGGGCAGATGCAACGTCCAACGGGCCGAGCTGAGGAAGAAACGGATGTGACCACTGGACTCCGGCAGGCCGCTCTGAACCCCGCATTGTGATAACGACTGAAAGGGTGTCGAGGGCACATAATGAGGCCAAAAATGTCTCGACATCCTTCTTTGACGATGCGCTGGTATCCCAGGGAGTTTCGAAGTTATCGAGCACAATGAGCGACCGGTACTCAGAGCCCCCGAGAGCTTCGAAAATCTTCTTCTGTAGTTTGTCGCCCTGCAAACCCAGCGATCCAGCAATCGCCGTCAAGAGGGCGTCTTTCCCACCCGCCGCATCGCAGGAATGAAATACCGATGGTCCCCGAAATATTCCACGGCGCGGGGGTCAAACAGTACCATCGACGCGACGCTCGTCTTGCCTATACCTGCAATACAAAGTGAACTGAGAGTTGCGGCGAACAAAAGCGCCGTCGCATACCCGCAGCACCGAGAATCGCGACCCTTCCGGGAGTGGGGGCGGTTATCGCCGCAATCACAGCAGAGAGAGGCTCCTCTCTCCAAAGAAATTGTGCGGCACACGGGGGAGCACGGGACCAGCGCTATATGACGCACATTAGACGCGAATGAGGCTTACTTAAATCATAATTATCGCGTACGTACGCCTTGGAGGGCAACGGCAGCTCCTGTGTCTGAACAAACATCGAAGAGTTAATCAGACGCCAGGACAGCGCAGGTACATAAGCATCACCTGCTTTCTGGCCTGCCTTATTTCATCCATTACAGTCTGAGACACTTCTCTGATTTGGTCAAGTATCCTGCCTTTTCGGGCGGCATCTAACGTTTCCGAGCGGCTGATATTTCGCTGTAGTCGGACAGACAACCGGAACTGTACATCGGAGTTAGGTCGTAAAGGTGAGATATCAAAGGCACGTACGGAGAACAAATCGATTGCGTGCTGAAGATAATTCAATAACAAGTCCGCCACAAATAACACGCAAAACACCAACCTTGATATCTCTCTGCAACCTTTGCAACTTGACCTCGTCTTGGGACCGCTTCAACAACCACGTGAAGGATCCTCTCTTGAAGAGGTTCTACACGCGCACACTTTGTTAAAGGTCCCACACTCGCCGAATGAATCCAGCTTTACCTTGACTACGGTATGGACCGCCTCGAGTTCGCTGTCGCGGTGGAAGTCAGCCATTGTTTCGGACCCGCTACCAGTTCTCGTCCGGCGCGAAGTCAAGGTACTTACAGACACAGCGCTGATATCTATGAACAAGAAATCGGAATCCGAGTCATGCTTCGCGGGAGTAGATACTGACCTGATCGAGCAACTCAGTATCCGCCACAATTTCGTCCTTTAGCTCCTCAACCGTGGAACAGACGGCCATGGCCAACTGCCCGACGTCCTGTGCGAGCGCCATCGCCTCATTCTTGTTCCCAGACGCGGTCTGAATTCACATCCGATGAGCATCACCGCGTCAAACCGCCGCGTGTGTGGCTAACCTGGCATGTATCGAGCACTCTGTCCAATATTCATTAAGTTCCGCTGCGAGCGTTCAAGGCACGTAGCCACTCACAAATTTACAACCCCAGCGAATCCTGCACGCGCTCACCGAATGAGTAAACCGAAAATCACATCACCGGAAGACGCGCCTTTCAGCACTCCCAAATTCGTAGCCTCTCCAATTTGTATTATCACCAGCAAACTGTGGTCGAGGGCAGAGATGACGAGGGAGGAGGTCGCAGCCTTTTCGATGCGTCGCGACATAGGAGAAAGCCCACGCAAGGACCGCAGCGCGATGGATAAGTAAGCTTCCAATGAGAGTTGGGGTCAAAGTCTTGAATATGCAGCTTTATGTACGCGAAGGAAGGTATACTGTAAACTGCGCGTTTTGTGCAGCAAGAACCATCCAACCCACTTTCTGATACTGCTTTTACCTACCTTGATTTTTCCCTCAAATAAACTTTCAAGATTTCATCGGTTTGTGCTCCGTCGAAATGTTGGCTTGGTAGTCACATGGTTGAACCGGGTGTTCAGCAGAACAGCTTCTACACCTTTTTAAAATTTCTAAGGAGATAGAAGGCTAGATAGATGGTAATAAATACTATCTACTGCAAAATTTCATTGAATTTGAATGCCTTGGTGTCGAGGGAAGAGAATCGGAGAAGCTGACATAAGATTACATAATAATGCTGCACTACAATCCAACCCCCGCGGTAAACACAAGACTAGGTATACTTACGCGTTCAATCCAAATTGCGGCTGTCAATCGAAGGCGCGCGCGTTGCTGGGCGCGGAGCACGGAGAACAGTGGCCGAACATAGCCTGGCGACGCGCATTCAGCGGCCAACAGTAGCGGAGAATAGTACGTGTTGAGCTGCGGCGGAGATTACAAGAAGTGCCCGGATTTTGATGGAGCGATGCTTCTCTGTCCTCTCAAACCAATGTCAAACCAGGTTGAAATCACGATGGAGCTCGACCAGAAGACCGAAAAAAATGCCTTTCTACTTACAGCTCTGTAATCGCAAGTATCAATGTCTTGCCTCAAATGTTCCTACCTTCGTGACTCTGAGGCTGTTCAATGGCTCTACCTCTTGACCAGCGGCTTCCTTTGTGGTCCGTTGTACTCCGTTGAGACTTGGGCATGCAGTAATGAGCTCGGCGCCGACCAAACTCATCGATGTCCCACCGTCCCATGTTTCCAGGTTCAACTTCCAGCTACAAACACTCATGGCCAGTGCAATCCCCGGTGTACAAGCCCTGCTCCAATCGCGAACTCATCCATTTCGCTACTGCAATTCACCCGCTCGCAAAAATCAAGGGAGGAGGCGGTGGCCGTCACCCATGCAGAAACCGGCAGGAACGAGTTGATGATCATTTACGAGTTTTTGCCGTCTTCGAGCAGTTTCATCATAATCCGCATTTCTCCGAACATCGGCTGCTCTTCCACGCCTTTACTACAAATTCGACACCTAGATTTTACTCTCAAATTTACTGTCTCCGCCAAGCTGCCCTTGATCCGAAGGCCGGGCAATTGCAGCTCCGCCTATCTACGCATCGTTCTAGCAGTTACATGCGGCACCCCATATTACCAAGGCAAATTGGCGAAACATGAGACCGGACGCTTGAGAATTGGCACATCCTGGGTCCGACGTTCAAGGACCTCCAAGGACTAATGGTTGTTTCGCACATCAATGATCGACATGCACTGCATTGGCTCTTCATCCCCGCTCTCCGACGAGTGATGTATTCGCGAGAAACAGGTATGGGACTCATAAGTTCAAAACTCAAATTCTCAGAATTCGACACGGGAGTCGCGCGCGGGATGTTGACTGGATGCGGATTTCCTTCCAACTTCGTTTTTCCGTCGAGTGGCTTGAAGTTGACACGGGGTTTAAATTACATAGGGATGTCCGACCACGAACTGGACCATGCAGTTTATTAACTGCAAAGTGCCGGAAAGACCTTGCCGTCTGTGTAAGTGTTCATCTTCAAGTTACTGGATGCAGAACCCAAGGTCACTTGGTCAGAGACTACAGTAAATATCTTGACTGTTTTATTGGCCTAGTATGTCTTTGCCAAGTCCCACCTTTGACATGTTGAACTCGAATTGACCCGTTAATTTCAGATTGACGCTTGCTCAACGAGAGAGAGAATATGGCCGTGGGGGTCGAGGTGCAGTGTATTCACATTCACACCGCCAAAAATAGGTTAAATGAATCGACTATGGTTCAAATCGTCTGCCTTCGAAGTACGGACACAAGGGTTGAATAAAGTGGTGAGACTGTTTGATATAAATGACATATTTCTATTCCAGACCATGCGATGGATGTTACGGCCTGAGGATTCCCTGCGCCCGCATAGGCATTGGGGAGTGGGGCATTGACAAGTGTTGTACCTGTAAGTCATTAGGATGGTGCGAGCTTTATTAACTGAACATCTTACTCAGGTCGCCGCTGCGTCCAGGGTGCTAAACTGTGTTGGCAGGTCCCGGAAATGGACCATAATGAATATTGAGTGCACTGGCGCGAAAATATCGAGGAGCCCCCGACAGGCGGGGATTGATTTCCTGGGGTGCTTCGACCGGTTGAATTAAAGGCACGTATAAATTCCCTGGGTAAGAACCTCCTGACTGCGGGAACGGGGGCGGCTCGCTGCCAGATCGGATTGGTGGTTGGCATTATGCTGATATCCGTTGTGCATCTGGGGTACCTGTGGCGCCGGAAATATGGCCTTTGCTTCTCGCATACGATTCTGGATCAAGAGGCTCGACCCATCTTGGAGCGGGAGAAGACGTGAGCTCGATTCCTCGTCGTTCGAACCGCCCGCCTATTCACATGTCGCGTTCTCCTTAACGCAACGTTCGCAAGGCAAACGGGGGTGTTTCTCCGTGGTAATGCACTAGGTATTTATGAGACTTACGAATGTCAGAAAAATAGATACCCACTTTCAACTTCCTTTTCCTGCAATTTTTACAAGCGATACGATTTCTTGAATGTCCTGGAGGCGTGCTCGTGACAGGAGATGGCGAGGATTTCTGGCCGCGGCTGTGATTGGGAAACATTTTGGGTACGGTTGTTGGGACTCCAGAGGCATGGTCTTATATATAGTAGAATGTGAATGAACACCTCCGACCGCCGACTGTATCAAGCCGACCGCTTAGCAAGAATACCTAAGCGACTCGTATGAGGGTTGCAATGGCATCATACATAAATGAACCGAAGTGGCCGTACAACCACAACGGTAAGCCGAACAGAGTTGAAAGCGCACCATGTATCTCCGAGACCAACCACGTCTTTTCTGAGAATCGGTGATGACTAGAGGTAGCTATTAAAATGATGGTATTGAAACTGGTCGTTTCCGTACTGTAAGATTCTCCGCTGGGCCCAGGTTTTCCCATACAATCCTGCTGGACAGCGGGTCAGCGGAGTTTTCTTTATTTTGGAACCCCGATCATGGATCGAATTGTGGCGGTGAATTTCGATGCTTCTTTTCTGGTGGATCGAGGGTTGGCTTTTGATCGCAAACTAAGTACCACGTGACAGTGTTCAGGACAAATTTCGTGAAATAACCACGGACTCAAGACATTGTTTTTCGTGACCTGGAACATGGTTTCATAGGGTTTCATGGTCGGTGACGGAGGCGAAATAAACCCACCGGTAGTGTTGTAAGAACCACATCCCTCTTGGTTTGTCAATTTTTCAAAGCAGGTTGATATGTCTGAGTAATCCAACCTTCGAGATCTACTTTGATCCACCGGTGATCCACCAGATCCACGCTGACTCTCCACGCATTACAATCTGTGGCCCCAGCGGATCATCGTTCACGGCGCGGATCAGAAATAATAAAACAGGTTCTGGAGAGGCTGGTTTGAGATGGATAATTGCAGCTACGCCTCGTCAGAACGGTAGACCTGGTAAGATCGGTTACATACTTAGAAGACAAAATATATGTCGCAAGTAAGTCGCAAGACACTTTGCCCGCTTTTGGCCGCTAGAATTGAGAGGGATAGTCGCAGAAACGGAATCATTCGGCCGTCTTGTCGACCAGGAGGTTGGGCCTCATATCCAGTGTATCAGGAATCTGCAATTGTGCGGAAGTATCCCCTTGATTTTCTCGCCGCCCTCGAAATCGCAGCATATCTCAAGGTGGACTGGTTTCTCACGCTGTGTATATATATATCTGAGTCAAAATGCCAGAATTCGGGAAATTTATCAACGTCGCGTTGAATTCTGCAGTTCAAACGAGCAATGCGTGTCGTAGCTAGGAAGCCTCTGGTTGCATGCCCTTTACACTGGATTCGGAGCTAGCACAGTGCTGCCGCGCAAGAATCTGTCCACCCCATCCGCTGAACGCTCATATTACTTTTACTTGGACCCCCGTGGTACAAAACGCTGCGACGCCATCAGAGATCTTGTTACAGTGCCGACAAAAATACACAAACCAAACCAGAGAACGGAGATGCAGAGCACCATAGAGGCCTTCGTTACGCAGATACCTCTAAAAATCTATTAAGCAAATGAACAGGATATCGTGAAATCAACCTTGTTTTTCTATGTTTCGGCTTTTCTCGACCAAAGAGATGAGAAAAACGAGAACGAAAACGTACAGAAACTCAAGTAACGGAGTGTCGATTGCCAAAATGGGTTCAGGTGGAGAGATCTCCGCGGCGGCGACTGAATGGGCGAAGGCGCAAGGGACTTGAGATGAGCACGCACTTAATAGGTGGATGCGACGAGGATAATGACTGCGGACATCCGCATACTCGATTCATTCTATTCATCCGTCATGTATGTACCGGTAATTTCGCACTTTCCGTCGGCCATCCTCGCGATCCATCTTTGAGTGAATTCGGTTACGTGTGCAGTTACAACCTGTCAAAGGAGAATGCTGTGGATTCGCAATTGGATTGCACTGTAGACCACATCCACGAAGCCACCGAATGGTCGGTCGTCCTCGAAGAAATTTCGATACCCATCCGTACTCATGTCTCAGGGCGATACACATTAAACTGTGTAAGCATCGAGTCAACGAGCAACTGTTCGTCACCTCGAGTATGCACTTTGTGCGAGCCGACGCGAGCGCGCGAATAAACGAAGCGACCGTGCAAGCCGTGGGAGCCGACGGTAGCCCTTGGCACCGCCGACGCCTAGTCATAGAACTTGATTGAAATGGGTCTGGGTTGACGACCATGCAACGGTGTTCGGTGGAATTCGCCTCGGTTTTGCAAGTGGCCCAATCGTTGCTGTCGAAAGCTCTGCATTGGCAACGTTACTCTGTGTCGGCAGCCATTGGAAGCAGCAATTGAAATACTTGTGGGGCTCTTGGCCGCTGTGTCATCGAGTCTACAGTAGGCTGGACTTGATGATTGGATCCTGGTGCTGCTTCTACACCCAGGAAGTACTTGAGCACGCCCATCGTGTCATCCAATCTGTGATCTGTTTGCGATTGGGGGTCCAAGTTCTAAGGCTTCTGGGGCCGGCGCTCAGCGCGCGCAGGCTACTGGGCATAATCCGACCTCCTAATCACTTATCAGAAATTTGGAAGCCGTCTTTGAGCGCGGAATCAGCCCCTGCACGAGCGAATCAAGGGGAGCGCATCCAACGCGATTTGAGAAGGAGTTAACATCTCGCGAGCTACCTTATCGCTCGGTGGTGGACCTTGGGCGCCCGGATTCATAAATCGGTCATTGCACGTAGGCGTCCAACGATTTAAATTCCAGCCATCTAGTGTAGAAGATTACGCAACCTGGGGTTGACGCAAGAGGCCCACCGGGACCTTGCGCATTTTTTCAGACTTCTGTGTGCTCGGGACCAGATACCCACTGAGCGCGGCCACGAGCGCCACACGCGGCTCCGCGTCGTCGAGCGGGGCGGGGAGGACCTGCACGATCGCCTGCGTCTCGATGCTGTGGATCTCGATCGTGCGGTTCGGGAGCAGCGCCGCAACGTACGGGTAGTCGAAGATGACCGCGCGCGGGTGGGCGGGCCACTCGAGCGTACCGCGCACGGGATCGCCGGCGCCGCTGACGAAGACGCCGAGCGTGCTGGCGCCGGTCCACGAGAGGATGAGGAACTCGGCGGGGGTGTCGCCCGTGATGCAGATGCCCGGCGGGCCGGGAAAGGCCTCCTCTGGGGGTGCCTGCGAGAGCGGCATGAGGGGCGTGAGCTGCGCGTTCGCGAGGTCGATGACGTTGTATTGCTCTCTGTCGGCGATACAGAGGTATTGGCCACTGCGACGCGCGAGCGTGGCACCGTTTTGGAGGGGGATTTCCTGTGGAGATAGTCAGCATGGGACGGTGACGTGCGTTTGCATCCATACCTTCTGGTAGTAGAGCCGTTCACGCAGACCGTACATTGCAATGGCGTTGCGCTTTATAACGCAGAGATCGACGGGTTCTATTGCGGCTGACGACGACGGGGCCGGCCGCTTGAGGTGGTTCTGGTCGACGGCAAAGGCAATGACATGGCGGATGGGCTTTATGATGTGTGGAGGCACGGCATCGAGGGCGGGGAGAGTGTAAAAGTGAATCTGGTGATCAGAGAGCACGAGGACGCGAGAGATGCTGGGCAGCAGAACGATTTCCTCCACAGGCTTATCATTCGGTACAGATTGGCGAGAGATTATGCTGTATGCCTCCAAGGTATTAGGGTCATCAGCCTGCAGCGCGAAACGGATGAGTTCGCCGTTGGAGCAGCCGACATAGATCTCTGAGCCTAGGGCTTGCGCACACCGGCATTGCACTGGCTAATGAGCGTTTGTAGCTGGAACGGTGGTACGTCGACGGGTTTGGTGGGCGCCGAGGTCATTACATGCCACAAGTCTCAGCAAAGCGCAAAGGAAGCGATCAAGCGGGAAGCTAAGCGCCATTACGTGAGGCCTCAACTACAAACCTGCTACCCAAAACATTTCATGCACAACGACCTCAAAAGCAATTGGCTCGATAACCAGGTATATTTGCAACAGTATAGACTACATAAATTACATATCGCAAGGATCTCACAGATTGACACCAAGGAAGCAAGACGCATTAGATGATCAACAGTAAAAACAAAATTACACCTCCCGCCGCCCAGATACCTCAAAATGCAACACAAGTCTGCACAAATAATACGGAACCTAAAAAGCACGAAGACAAAGCCCGCTTGCACAAGCGCCTCAAAGACCCGCAAAGAGGTAAAAGCGGGAACCACCCGCACCAGAAAAAAATGCCTCAGAGCTGGTTAGACTCTGATACGGGGACCACCCGCCGGAATAGTCGCGAGGTGGTGGGGCTCGCGCAAACCTTCCATTACTAGGAAGTCCCGCGAAGAGTTTGGCACGACACCAAGGCGCCGCTCGTACTCCCGAACGCTGCGACGAGCGCAAGCGTCAGAGAGCCGGGTGCGGCTGGATATCATCCGCGTCGTTCACGGCCCCGCACAGCAGTTGCCGTGCGAGGTTGGCTCGCTCGTTCTGGCTGCCAGATCATATCAGATCTTTCACGAATGTACATCGTGGTTGTCGCGCTATCCGGCGACGCAGCGAATACTGCTGCTGACCATATACGGTCTTTCTCGTGCACTTTGCGATTCGAGGTGTCGCTCTATCTGGCGACGCAGCGATCTGCTGCTGACCACATCGGGTCCTTCCCGCTTGCAGCGAGGCTTCCACTTGCAGTGGGGTATTAGATGCTCAGATGAGGGCTTTCATCCCGTTGAAGAGGGAATCGGATGGAGCAATCCGAGGTGAGTGTTCAGGTGAAAAGCTGAGAGGCTGACTAGAGCGGAGTTTGATTAAATTGATTCGTTCTCTGATGGCTCCTTTGATGGCCGGCCCCCGCTTGCTCATTCCAACCCATCGAGTTGGCATCGACGACTGAGCGCTCTTTTCGATAACGCATCCCTCGGTCAAATTGTATAAAATTTCACATGGCTTGAATCCTGGACGCTTCCTTCGATTGTTTCTCACAACTTGCAAGTAACAAAACCTGTCAACGTCAACATTCACACCGCCTCGGTTTAATAACAGCTTAAACACAGCAAGCAGACCTTTCTAGTCTTGCGGATTCCTTCTCGTATCTTAGCATCATGGTGCTGAGAGTCAAGAAACTTATCGCACTCGGTGATTATGGAGTAGGAAAGGTTCACTCCCGTCCATGTCCTTCGAAGCTCCTGTAGGATTCATGTCTGCCCATAGACCTCGATGCTCATCACGTATACGACCAAGATATTCCCCAGCGAATATATTCCCCTCGTACGTTTCTCAGAAATCCACTGCCCCTCGCTCACCAATTGCCTTCCTACTCAGGTGTTTGACAGCTATGCTGTTGACGTCAAAATAGAGCAGGAGATGTACGGACTACAACTCTTCGACACTGGTGGTCCGTCTATAGCCTGCATTTCGGCTTCGCAACAGTACTTAACTTTTGTAAGTAGGTGGAGAAGATTCTGACCGCTTTCGCCCATTGTCATACCCGCAGACCGATGTATTCCTTGTCTGTTTCAGAGTCACCTCCCGCGTGTCTCTCGAAAATATCAGAGACAAGTGGGTGCCGGAAGTGCGTCACTTCTGCCCGGACGTCCCGTTTATCATTGTCGCGATGCAAATCGATCTGAGAGATGATTCGGAGGTGGTTAAGAAGTTGGCCGGCGAAAACCAGCGACTCGTCTCCACTCAGGAAGGCGAGAGGCTTGCGCATGAGCTAGGGGCCGCTAAATATCTCGAGTGCTCATCGTTGACGCCAAAAGGAGTAGACGATGTTTTTCATGAGGTGCGCACTCTCTCTGGATCCTCGTCGGTGCTGATTCGTCCCATAAGGCCATTATTACAACGCTCGAGTCGCCCGTTGCTGCGCCGCGACGGAGAATAAGAAAGTGTGTGGTCGTCTAAACGAGGTGAACAGCACGTCAAGGCTGTTGAACATCTCAGAGTTCTGACCTCCTAATCCCACAGGTTCTGATTTCTTCCCCTTGGTTGCACGATCAAGGTGGGTTTGTAGGTTTATTTTGATCGTCCCCTTATTAAACACGCCGCAGCTGTGGTGTTAAATGTAGATGTCAATGGACTCCATAATCGAAGGATTGTACACGAATATGCAGGACGCCGCAATCGAACATACACCGTTCACTGTTTTTTCCGACAAGTTCTGCGAAACTGGCCCGCTACATGAGGCCCTGCAACCTCTGGATCCTCGTCTCTCCTTCGGCCCCAAAGTCTTGCTGAACGCACATTCCAGGAACCCCTTCCAATCATTGTCGGGTGGCCCGAAGCGCGCAATATGATATTGCAATAAAGTGCCAAGCATCACAGAAATCGGTGTAAGCTGCAATGAAGTGCCAAGCACCACAGAAATCGGCGCAACATAAACAGCTGCACCAGAACGGACATACATCGTCAAGCGATGGCGATCTCGCTCAACTCCCACATGGCTAGCGACAAGCGCAGCGCAGGCAGGCGCGGTGAGGCCGTATTTTGGTTCCCCAAATTCGCGAAGCCCAGCATAACCATAGACGAAATCCCCATGATTTCCTGATGGCGCTGGTTCGGAGTAGTACCCAAGTTCGTCACTTCGTTACTTTCGCTTAGGAATATGAAAGTTTGTGAGTTTGATGGGAAACCGTGAAAGTTCGTCATTTCGACAGGTATCTGAGAAAGCTCGTCATCTCGGGTAAATTATTGGGAAAGCTTGTCACTTCCGGGTACGCGCATGGTAATGGTCACCGGAATTACCGAATTACACGAACAGAATTCGAACTCTGTTCTTTGTTACCACCACCGGCACCCCGCTGCCGCCACTTCGCAGTCGCATGCCCGCCGTTGTGGACTACACCATGTTTTCGGATAACGGTAGAATCCTCTGTCCGGCATGTCCAATACAGTCAGTCATGGATGCACGCCGCTGTCAAAAATCGTTGGGCTGCGGAATGCACTAGGGTGGATCCTCGGGGGAATTTAGAGCTTATCTTTCTGCCCCTCTTGAGAACACAGACGATGATATCACCTGGTGGGGGTACGTACTGTGGATTGCGTTGGATTTCTTTGACTGAAACCGTTTTAGCACCGCTCCGAGCAGTATCCTGCATTGACCCGGATGGTGCGTGATTATCTTACTTTCCAAGGCTCAACCACCACTTCTGAACGAGCCTTTTCTAGCGCGTCTCTCACCGCCACCCTCCAGCACAATCAGCTGTCTCCTGAGATGTTCGAGGCCCTCCCATCACTCGTACCGCAATGGGCACATTGGGGCATCTGAAGAAGGTCATAATCGTGTCATCGATTTCTTGGATGTCTTTGATGGGGACCTGGGTGACACAGACGAGGTTTCCGGGGAATGGGAATGGTTCGATCATTTCTATATACTTTTACCTCACGTTTTGTACACGCGGTAGCAACGAGAAAAAAATTAGTTCGACCCTTTGGAACCCCGTCTGAACCTGAACTGAACCCGAGTGAACCCCGAACCTAGGTTCTGTCCAAGGCTCAGAGTTTTGGCTGAACCAAACCCGAGATTCAGTTCGAGGTCCAGAAACTGAAGTGCTGAACTGGACCAACTGGACCGTGGCAACACTACCGTCGTGAAACTCTACGGCGAGCGAATTAGATCCAGAAAAAATATCTATCAATTTTCAGTTCATATCTCCGACCATTATTCATTATATATCCATACCGATTGGATTGTCCCAATGTCCGTGTGTGCTGATCCCGAATTGAATACAGTGTGCACAACGCCCGCGACTGGCCGTGCACTCCACGTAGATGGACGCGGTCATGTGCTGATCTTCAGTAGCCGAAGTAACGGACTTTCATGGCATACAGAGGAAGTGACGAAGTTTCACTACATCCAGCTGAAGTCATGAACTTTCACGGGAAGGAATCAAACTCACGCACTTTCGCGACGCTAAGCGAAGTTAAGCGAAGTTAAGCGAAGTAACGAAGTGATGAAGATGGCGCGGACTCCGCTGGTTCCAGTTCGACCACCAACATGTGTGTCTTGACCATGGAGAGGTTCGCAGGATCATGGAGTTTCATAGAATGCATGGCCGCATACACCAACAATTGAGTGTGTTTCTTCCGAGAATTCAGATAAAAAATTGCAACCCGAGCGGCTGAAAAGAACAGTTGCTCACGGAATACCATTTCATAATATCGGACAGCGTGTTTTGCTGCTTGGTCCCCATTGCGCGGAAGGACTCGTGATTTTTCGATTGTATTTGGCATGTCTGTTTATGAGCGCGCCAGTCCTTCTGACATTCTCTGCTCTGAATCCGATAATCGTGAGGAGTGAAAACGACCGCCAACATATGCTCACGCAATATGAAGCTCTTTGGCATGCCCCGCACCTTTGATACCCAAGATATTTGGTTTCTGGCTTGTAGCAGGTTGCGCAGGTACGGAACGCGGGGATTTCAGCGCTAAGTGCGTTTTGCATAGTGACAGTCTAAGACATCGATGGATGTAAGGTTGTTTCCAGCTAAGGCGTGGTCGGCAATAGAGCGTATTTGTTACCAAATGTGGCGGTCACGACGGTGTTAGTACTCCTTTTAGTTCGTAAAAATTAGGCTATTCCGCGTTCCAGTTGAAAATCAACCCGGGGTTCAGTAGCTTGTACATTTGCAGTGCATTTCAAGTTGAGCTCTTGGTTCACTGCAGGTTTTGTGTCCTTCGTCAGTAAGGGTGGAATGCACTGAAAAGAACATAATTTAATGTAGTCACTGCATTCAGACCCCCCCATAGGCACACATGTGCCTATGTTCGCAGATCTCTGCCGAGATGTGCCTATCCAGGTCTATGTTGGTCTAGCGTGTCTGCCTACACGAGGCCTGCCCACGTTGACCGATCCGGGCCGATGGTGGTGTGCCGATCGTCGCCGACCCTGGCCGAGGTAGGTCCGCCTATTCCGGCCGGAACACGTAGACCAACCTCGGCAGATGGATCGGCAAAGGTCGGTGTGGTCTGCCTACACATATGCCTACTGGGATCCGGCAGAGCTGTGCCTATGGGGGGGTCTGAATGCAGTGAGTTCTGCTTGAAACAATTCGACAGGTAATCCAACAGATTCCAACTTGCGGGGTCACTGCCAAGCACACGAAAACAACCCATCGCATCTGAAAATGGCAAAAGCAGTTTGATGATTTGTTTCCACATGATATGGGGACAGGCGAACGCTTGCAGTCATTGTGCATTCCAATGATCCAAATTATCGCTAGATAGTCAGCTTCTGTCACAGTTTAGTTACAGTACGTATATAGTGCGGCCTCGCCGGACTTGGGAGATTGCATGCAGTCTCTGATTGAAACCACATCTCGAGCAAAGATAGTAACTGTTATAGCCGCGGAAATCCTGCCTCCCTTCTTCAAGGTTCCCCACTGGTCTCGTCGTCTTGTCGACAATAATGGGAATCACACGGCCACAGAGTCTCTTTCCCGACGGCTGGCGCTTGGTTCAGCCGGCCGATCTCGTGGCACCACTCGTGCCAACGGGGGGTTACAGTACACCAAATTCCCGCTGGCACAACGACATTTGTGCTGCAATGGATCCACAATAGGAATATAATTTGC
This sequence comes from Mycena olivaceomarginata, assembly GCA_029378375.1. Lineage (NCBI taxonomy): Eukaryota > Fungi > Basidiomycota > Agaricomycetes > Agaricales > Mycenaceae > Mycena > Mycena olivaceomarginata. The sequence continues at coordinate 35,603 of JARKIC010001175.1, read as the reverse complement.
AACAAGGTCACCGCCTTTTTGATGCAGTGCCGAAGACGATGGAACGGACCCGCGGAGGATTACGAAGGGGAATCACAGGCGATTACAGAGGGGGGCGATGCAGTACGCCGACAAGCTGGAGAAGAAGCCAGGTCAGAAGGCTCGCGCTTCTTGGTGAACGGCCAAAGTAAATGGCGATGAGGCTCATCAGAAGAGAAAGCGACTATGAAAAAAATGACGTTCTTCTATTTGAGACGTCGTCTTCAAGACTGGGTGGCACAAAGTCTGGACTTACAAGATTATTCCGGATAAACGCGTCCACCCGAAAGATGCACATCTCGAGTGCGAATTTGCTTCGATGACTCCGCACTGGTGGCTTGAAAGAGAAAAAGTCATGTCGGCGACAGTCGAAGGAGCTCCACGTAAATTTCTCCAGGATCCATTTGCAAAGTCTGAAGTAAGCGTTGAAGGAACGAGTACATTGCCAAGCCCTGAACCAACAGACCGATAGTAGTAGTACGAAGGCAACTAGATAGGCCGAAGGAGAGCCATAAAAGGTCCGGTTATAATCAGTTTTTCACAAAAAACAGCTACCACAGGCTGGAATTCCAAGGCTTCTGCCGAAAGACTTCTGCGCCGTTCTTGTAATAGATAGGCCGGAATTCGATTGAGGGGAGACGTTTGAACCTGGCAGATTAGTGACACGGATAATGACACCCAAGATCCAGCTACGCCTCTCCAGGCTCTTCTTTGTTCTAGACTTCTACTAAGTAGTAGTGGACAAGGTACGGAGGTGTGGCTTGGCGGTGGCTGTATTTGGGAGTCATGTGGGCAGCCCGAGCTAACGGCAACCGAGCTAGCCGGTCCTTTTCTTCAACGAACACAGCTGCAATTCATGGCACAATTGCTCCAAACGCTTCAACCTAGTTTTTCATCAGCAAGAATTAATATCTGCTAGCATGGAATTCGGGCGTTTGAGCCGTCATGATCACCAAGCCGACCTCAACCCGTCCGGAGTTGTCTCTTGCGGCACACCCGAATACAACGACAGCGGTGATGGTTCTCATGTCTTAAGCTAGCGGACATATTTAAACGGGGCACAAACTTCGGCGGGAAGTTCATATTCAAAAACCCAGACGTGGTCGAAGAGCGTCATGTTGGTCTTCACCTCCATTCTTTTGTGGGCTTCTTTTACTCTTGGGCACCCATACGGACCAGGCGCACGCGATGTCACTCCAGAACAATGGAAGGCCCTCAACTCCTCTATAGGTTCGTCAGGTCAGGGTAATGGCTTTCACAAAATGACCTCAAACGTGAAAAACTAGGAGGCAACCTTCATGTCGGAACTCCAGTCGGCAGACCGTACGCAGAAAAAAACACTTCGAGATGCTCCCCGTCGACCTTGACAATCATATAGATGCTTTACGCTTGCTGGCACTGGAGTTGCGGGCAGTACTGATCCGACAGAATGTGCCGCTGTCCGACAGGGATGGGGCAATAGCCGTGCGTATTTTATTGGGTCGGAGAAGCTTTATGGCTGAACAGTGCCAACCACAGTGTTCCTGGTCGAACAATTCGGCGCGTATCTGAATGTGCAGTGGGGATCGTGCCAGGCGACCTCCCAGAGCTGCGTTATTGATGGATTCAATACCAGCGACCCTGCACCGTCCAGCCCCCCTAACGTTTGCCAACAAGGGAGCGTGCCGCCATTCTATGTAAGTCATCGACGGATCTGAATTATAATTATCAGCTTCAACCATCTTTTCATAGATTGATGTGCGGAACGCATCCGATGTACAAAAGGCGTTCGCGTTCTCCAAGCGAACGGGTGTACCGCTCGTCGTCAAGAACACTGGGGTAAATACCTTCGTCCATAAAGACATCCTCATACTAACTAGATTTCAGCACGACTACAAAGGTCGCAGCAGCGCCCCTGGATCACTAGCGCTGTGGACCCACAATCTGCAATCGGTATGTTCTTTTTTAGCTAGCCCATTTCTGCGACTTACTGGTACACAGCTTTCATACAATACATCGTTTGTACCCGCCGGATGTCCCGCCTCGCATGCCAAGCCGGGAGTTACTATGGGTGTAAAATACCTTCTCTTTCTGCCCAATTTCTTTCTAAAGGCTGTTGTAGGCTGGATCGATCATCAGCAATATCGTCGCGTTCGCCGAAGCAAACGACATCACCGTGGTCACTGGTACGCCCCGCGTTTCATCACTTGAATGTGCCCGATCTTGATCCTGTTGGAAGGTGCTGAGACTTCCGTCGGGGCTTCAGGTGGTTGGGTGATGGTAAGGCGACTGCTGGCGCTGGCGGATCAGTTAACTGACACTTACGTCTAGGGTGGTGGTCATGGCGCCCTCTCTAACACTCTCGGGCTCGGTGTGGACCGTGTGGTAGGCTTCCTTCTGCACACCCGTCGCTCAGTGATATTTATTATATTTAAGCTTCAATTCAAGATCGTTACACCCACCGGGGCGTTCCTGACCGCGAACGAATGCCAGAACACCGACCTCTTTTGGGCTCTCCGTGGAGGTAAACGCGTCTCAAACTCATTTGCACGGTATGCTGAGTTTGACTGGTGATAGGCGGTGGCGGAACTTTTGGTGTGGTCCTCGAAAGCACGACCCTCGCGTCGCCGAAGATGACTCTACAGGTCGCATTTGCCGCATTCTCGCGCACCAACACCAACGCGACGCGTGGCTTCTACGAGGTTCTAGTAGAGAACTCGGTCAGATGGGCTGAGCAAGGTATATATCTAATACCTAAGATTTGGTAACGTATATCTAATTTATTGCATTCAGGTTTCGGAGGTTACATTGAGCCGTTCCAGGCCCTCTACGTGACCCCCAAGCTCAACAGCACCGAGTCAGCGGCAACCATGAAACCGCTGTTCGACTATGTGACCGCCCTGGCGCCAACCGATCCTGGTGTGCAAATCCTCAGCACCGAATTACCGAGCTACGGCGCGTTCTTCCAAAACTTCATCGCCAACTCTGGCGCTGTATGTTCTTCCTCGGGTCTCTCCCGCTTTGCCTCTGACGCACACACAGCCTGTCGGCGAAAACGCCGCCCTCGGCACACGGCTTGTCCCCGCAGCGAACTTCAACAGCTCGGTCTCCCGCGGCGCCCTCGTCGACGCGCTCATGCAGACACTCGCGCACGCCACGTTCGACCTGACCCTCATCGCGACGACGCCATATAACGTGCCCGACACGGGCGCAACTAGTGTCACTGAGGCGTGGCGTACCGCCATCTGGCACGCGGTCGCCGAGGGTGGGTGGGACGGTGCGGCGCCCGTGGCGGACGAGAAGGCGGCATACACCGGAATCGGCCAAGCGGTGGATTTCTTGCGCGCAATCACGCCGGACGCTGCGTATCAGGTGAGCAGTCGCGCTACGGGGGGTTTGCATAAGTTTATGATTGCTGATATTTAATGCAGAACGAGGCGGATATTCATGAGCCGAACCACGAGGTGTCGTTCTGGGGTGCGCACCACCCGCGTCTATTGAAGATCAAGCAGAAATAGTACGTCCATTCTCAGTTCCGATGGCTCTATCTCACCGATTTTTGTCCAGCGATCCGGATAATCTGCTTAGCTGCTGGCATTGTGTGGGATATGATCCGTCGTCTCCCCGGTTCTCTTGCTATGTTTAAAGCGATGTACCCAACGTACAACAAAATATTACAATCATTGTCCTATATTTAATATTGGACCGACCATTCCACTTCGCTAACTACCGTCTTAGGCTTCGACGGCTCGTGTCCGAATTGATATGTTTCGCGGTCTCTCTTGGGTCTCCTGGATATCAATTCGGACGGATCACTGGAGTGTTATTGTACGCAACGCCTAGACGCCTGAGCTGATTGTAAGTTTACGACGAACACCTTGACGTACAGATTATCTTGGAAACAAGTTCACAGCTCATGAAACTGCCACTCTTGTCATGATAGGCTCTTGGGCCCTCGTGTCTCATTCGGTAGTGACCACAGTGACTATTGTTTGGACTCGGTCCAAGCATAAAGGACGCACGGGAACAGCGCTTTGACCTACTGCCACCTTCACTGCCATCCACTGCCATGGACTCGCGTCTGCCAGTCACAGAAATCCTCCCCATGGCCGCAACCAATTTACCAGCTGGGATAACACTTCAATTGCCGTCGACCACGCTTAGAACAAATGGTGCCTCGAAGACTCCGTGGAATTGGTATTGGAAGCTTCCAGATACCGCGCAGACGCGTGTACGCGGCGATGCAGTTGAAGGTAAAGTAATGTCTTTTTTTCCCGGAACTCGTGCGTCTGACTCGCCAACAGTTATCTTGATTGAGACACACCCTGGTATCTGGTTGGAGAGCGACATATCACTCGAGCACGAGCGGAGAATACATCCGAGACAGAGGAGATATATTAGGAGGGTGCGAGAAGTTGTTCAGTTGCAGGTGGATGAGGAAGAGAACAAGGAAAACCGCGAGGAGGAAGGGGGGGTAGGCCAAGGGGAAGAGAACAAGACGGATTTGGAGAAGGGGAGGAACGGGAACGGGAAGCCCCAGGGTCCACGCCGTTCGATGCGATTGTTGCGAGGGCAGGTCAAAAAAACTTGACTTGAAACGAGGACAGGCCTGACATGCGACTCGTCTACCCACTTTGTACTCCACCATTGACTGCCCATTTGACAATCTTGCCGTGCACAATGCAAGTTCCGAGCCCCAAGGCGAGAAAGACGGTCAGCCTAATATTGAACAGTGACGGCATCTGTGTACTTTCTCACTGGTTCGTGAAACTCATTATAATACAAGTTGTTCAAGAAACTTCCAGGAGCGTTGCGCACGTACATACGGTCTATCGGTTCGGCCCAGGAAATCCGGAGCCGAATTCCCTTTCTTGAGTAGCTCCCTGAAAATCCGAAACGTAAATTTTGGGAAGAAACTAAGTTAATCTTTTTACAAGCGCGCGCGGCCCCCTCCCGGACCAGCAATAGCTTAAGTACTCTCTAGTCCATGTCAATGCAAATCTCACCAGGCCGCAGGCAAGCCCGTCGCCCCAGCCCCGATCTCCGCCAGCTGCACAAGCGGGTCGAGCTTGCCTTTGAACTCTGGGAGGTACGCCTGGTTCAGGTATGGGTCATACGCCGCAGTGGTGCCCTTGTATATCGGGGTGTAGCTGGCGGCGCAGATCTCGAACGGCGTGAACTCGTCGTACGAGATCTCAACAGCGTTTCTGGGGTTGCGCTCACCCGCCGCGATTCGTTGCCGCATCTGAAGGGAACATTGCTTCGTCAGCACACAGCGTGAATAGGTTGGGATTCAACGTACCTGGGCGACGATTTTGGGATCGGGCTTCAACTCCAGCAGGCGCTTCGCGAACCGGGCAGCATCCGCCTGGTTGTTGGCCTTAGTGAACACGTTGACCGCGCTCCGCAATGCTATTTGCGCGTGAGGAGGCTGCAGTTTGCATTGCGTGAAGTACGCCGCCAGCTCGAGGTTTCGGCGGACGTTATCGGGTTCTTCCTCTGCGACTCGTCTGCGCTCAAGCTCGATTGACACGCCGAGCAAGTACTCCCGGCCCGCTGTGACCAGCTCTCGCCACTGTAAACAGCTAACAGTCAGGAATGGTAGCGGGGGAAAGCCGCGGTAAACTTGCCTGCTTAGCTTCGTCATCCGAGGACAGAGGCACCAATAAAAGAGCCCGGAGAACGGAGCGGAAGACGGTCTGTGCCTCGGGAAGCTTGTTCCCAGACACAAAACGGAAGCCTTCCGACAATTCAGAGCGGATGGAAGCTAATGACCGGACAACAACGGGCAGGGCACGTGTGAGCGAGGTTTCAGCAGGATTGCGTCGGATATGCAGCTGCAGAGAAGGGAGGGAAGCCACGGGTGTGAGGTACGTGTGCGACGAGCGATAAATGGCCAAAAACAGCGGTTTTAGGTCCACAAAGTTGACGATTCCCAGCTGGCGGTTGAGAATCTGGGGAGGTGTTGTCAGACAAGAATACATAAATGAAGGTGGGGGATCGTTACCTTCATCGCATCTTCGAACGCCCCGGCAGCAACATGGTCAGCAGCCAACGGCGAGTTGCGAGCCCAGTGCTCGACTTCGCTGGGACCAGGGGCCGAGCCCGCCAGCTCTTCCTGCTCTTCCTCGGCAGCTTCCTGCTCCTCGTCGACAGCCTCCGCACCCTCGCCTGCATCAGCGTCGAGCTCCCATCCACCCTCCTCGGGATCGAGATCATCCTGGATCTCCTCGTCTTTGGCCCACGCATCCAGGGCGGATGAGGCGCCGGCCGCAGCAGCATCGCCGTTAACGTACGCGGGCTCGACACCAGTCTCGAGGCTGCCGTTCGCAAGCGCGCGATCGAAGAAGTTCTGTCCGGTCGAAATCGCGGGCCAGTTGAAGTCGGTCGTAGCGGTGACGATCGGCGGGGGCTTCAGGGTCGAGAGCCCGAACGACGGGACATCGTCTACGTCCGCCTCCGTCAGCCCGGCCGACTCGAGGATCTCCTGCGCGAGTTCATCGAGACCGTTGGTCTTGGCGGTCAGGTAGGCCAATGGATCTACAAGGAGCGGAAAGGAAGTTAGCAAGGATAGAAACAAACATTGAGATAAAGCGAAGAATGAAACGCACAAAGAGCCACATCCCGCATCACAGATATCCGGCCCAGGATATCACCAGCGTAGAGCGCATTATGGAAGCGCGACATCGGGTCACCCCGTGCGTCCGCAATCTTCTGCATTTTGGACAGCTTGTCGGTGCTCCCCGTAGCAAGGTACAAGAACGACAGCTTGTCAAAATTCTTCGTCTGCTGGTAGGCCTTCTCCACGATCTACAGAAGGTAAAGCAACGACGAGTGAGATAAGGAGACCTCTAAATACCTTATGGTTCCCCTGCTTAAGCGCCTGCTGCGCCAACCGGTCCCAGCACTCAGGCCGGTCGATAGTCTTCGCAGTCTCCATCGCGACATCGAGGTTCCCGCACTCAAGCGCAAGCTCGAACCGCGTGTTCGTATCCTGCACAAAGTGAAGCGCAATCTAGACACGCAAAAAGAAAAAAGATCAAATCAGCATGAAGCCAGAAAACCAGTTCTTTGAGAGTGGAGCATACCTCGGGGAATCCCTTCTGCTGTAGGTACGCAATGATACTTTGCCCGAGGAGCGTCGACGTGCGGATGATGTACAGCATCTCCTCGTAGTTGTTCTTGAGCAGCGCGAGCTTGAAGCGGTACTCCGTCGGGTCGAACGTGATGGTCCGCGGGCGTGCGGAGCGGTCGAGACAGTGCACGGTCTTGCCCTTGACGCGCGTCAGGTACACGGGGTTGTCCAGCGTGCAGATCACGCCGTGGTCGCTGCATTCGTTAAAGTTGAGTTAGCCGAAGCGAAATCGAAATGATGGAGAGGAGGATGGGGCGAGCGTACCCTTGGGAGAGACAGTATTTGACGTGATTGAGCGTCGAGTAAATGAAGACGCCAGAATCGTCCCAGGCACCGGATTTGATGCGGATGGTCTCGTGGATGAGACTGTGTTGCGAGAAGTTCTTGTTGGCGATGGTGATGGCTGGGACGCAGTCAACGATAATATTCAACGAGGAAGCCGGGCACGTACTATGCTTGCTCATGAGAGCGACCAGAGACCCATCATTGCTCCACACGACGTATTTGACAGGAGGAGAGTTCACTTCCGCGAGTGTCTTCTGCTGCTGGATGTCGTACAAGACAACAGACGACGTCGAGCTGAGGATAAGGCTCGCAGTCCCTCCGTAAAAGATCTCGTTCGTTTGAACGGGGGGCTTGATGGTCTTGACGACCGAGTTGGCAAGATCCCGGACCTCGATGATCTGCGTAGCCTTCTGCAAAACTGCGAATCTGTTCCGTGCCACGAAAATCGCGCTCTGCCCCGCGCCCCTTCTTGCCGTCAACGCTCGAGTCCTTCAACTCGCCCTGTGCCTGCTGCGGCAGCGCTGTCAACTCATACAGCCCGTTGTCTGAGGAAACTCGTTACGAGGACGGCCCTCTCTGCCGGGTTGAAGCTCAACGTCCGGGGCGGGACGTATGCGCTGCCGAACTTGCGCACAGAAAGAAGCCCGAGGTCCGCGCCGGTGTTGAAGTCGTACGAGCGCACGTACTTGTCCCGGATGTAGTACAGCGAGTCTTGGTGCACCGCAAACGCCGGGCGCTCGCGCTCAAGCTTGAACACGATCAGGCCGCTGTCGTGCCCTGCGGCGAAGAGATTGAGGTTGGGGTGAGAGGCGAGGACCCAGAAGCGGTCGTTCTCGCGGCGGAAAGTCTGGATCGCGGTGCGCTTGGCGAGATCCCACACGCGCACGGTCTTGTCCTCGCCGCACGACACGATCAGCTCGTGCTTCGGATGGAACAGCGCGGTGGAGACGTTGTTGAAGTGCCCGCGGCACGAGTCGACCTCCCACGCCTTGGTCTCGCTCATTCGCCAGATTTTGATCGTGCGGTCGTCGGCGGCGGAGATGATGAGCGGGAGGGTCGGGTGGAACATGGCGTAGTTGACACCACGGTCGTGGCCTTCGAGGACGTATTTGACCGTAGAGAATGTATCAAAGGTTTCAAAATTTCCCGGGCCACCACTGTTCGGGGAGCCTTTACGCAGGCCGGAGATGTCCCAGACCCGTACAGTCTGATCCATGGACGCAGATACCACGAGATCGTCCTTGGGTGGAAGAGGGCGGACATGACATAGTGCGAGTGGCCAGTGAGAATGGCGATGCAATTTCGCGACGTGCTGTTCCATATACGAATCGTTTGGTCGTCGGAGGTGGAGATCTGCAAAATCCACTGAGACGCGCCGTTTGGCGGTACTTGCACGACGACTCACAATCCACGGCATCTCATGATGGAATTGGACGGTGCGGACATAGTCCAAGTGTCCATGAAGGGTGAAAAGACACCGTCTGTTTTGCGGTCGTATATCTGTGGACCGTCAAGTCGTGCACAGCACACAAGCAGCACACAGACTGACCCCAAACTTTAATTTTGTAGTCGTCGCCACCGGTCACCAGCAGGGCGCGGCTCAGATGGAAATTAACGCCTCGAACGGGGCCTATGGACCGTCAGAGACCCTCCTGCAAGCTCAACCGGTTCTCTCACCCTCGTGTTCCTCAAATCGGTCAACCAGGACACCCATGCGGTAATTCCAGAGCTGAATGCTGCCATTATGGAGAGCAGCGGCAAGCAACGGCTGAGAAGGGTGGAATGCAAGCCCTGGGCGCAGAAATTGAGAGATGAAAACCGGGAAAACTGCAGCGGACAGCTGTACCTTTGACGCGATTGCTTTTAGACTCGAACTTTGTGAGCATGACCGACATGGTGGGCGTAAGGAAGAGGTGTAATTATGGGAGTCCGGGGAGGAGGAGATGGCTGTCCCCGAACGAATAGTTTTTCGGAGAGACGCGAAGACGTGGCTGCGTGACCAGTACACCCAATAAGGCAACGTGCATAGATTCAGCTATCACTTGGTAGAAAATTATACTACACAAGTATTTCCGCAGCAGTATTGTACGTGTACACAGTCTCATACGTGTAAAGACACTCTAAAATGCAGATGGGTCGTCAGAGAAATAGTTCCCCGCCAACGATTCCTCAAACCCAAAGCTCTCGTCCCCCATCAACAGCCTCCCCAGCCCGAACCGTTGCAACACAACCGACAAGCTCTCGTCGTCCTTGTCCTGCTCTAGCAGCTTCACATCCGGGACCGGCGGCAGCGTCAGGAACACCATCCGCGCCACCGCCACCTCCGCGAGATACGCTTGCTGCGGTACGCGCGGCGTGAATTTCTTCTCCACTTCGATAACGCGCTCGATCGACTTGTGCTGCTGGATGAACTTGAGCGCGCGCACGGGCCCAACGTTCTTGATGCGCTGCGAAAAGTCCGTGCCCAGCAGGAGCGCAAAGTCGATGAAGGACGAGCGGTCGAGCTCCATCGCGGTACGGATCTCCAAACCAGAGAGCAGCATGAGCGGGCCATGGCGGTTCGTGATGTTGCGGATGAGCGGGGCCTCGTATATTACCACGTCCTTCACGGGCACGTCAGCACGCTGAAAATGAAATAAACGAGAGGTCTTCACAGTATCTTCGCTGGCGACGAAGTCAGCGAACCCATTGATTACAAGAGACGCCGCCAGCGCCTCGGCCTCATATGTCCCCGCCGTATCGATGCACGGCACCCCCATCGTCCTCAATAGCTCCTTCGACTCCTCATACGTCTGCGCCGTCGGCGGGTTATTCCGCCGTTCGTACGACTGCGCCATCTCATTCGCGCGGAACGACAACTCCGCCAGCTTCTCCTCGACTTCCCGGTCGGGCGCCAGTTCGTCCGGGGAGTTCGGCACCGCAAGCTCCTCCCAGAGCTTCGCCTCGTCGGTCGTCAGCTGGATCTGCCCCTTGGTCATGGAGTACGCGACGCGTGCTTCAAGCTGCTCGGTCTCTGTGTTTTGCGACTCATCGCGGAGGACGGGGGCAGGCGTGAGGGAGGCTAGTTTCTGGACGCTCTCACGGAAGTCAAAGTACAGTGTCGCCAAAGAGGCTAGAACGTCGATATCCACAGCAGGAGCAGCAACGTCGCAAGAAGTCCCGGGAGTACTTGGGAATGGTCTCTCCAGCGGTGATGCCGGCGCACTTGGTGGCGGGGAAGGGGAACGTGCTGCTGGCGGTGGTAATGAAGTGGATGGTTGAGGTGGTTGTGCCGGCGGAGCTGCTGGCAGTGGGGATGGGATGGATGGCTGGGACGAATATACAGGCGGTGCCGGGGTAGGTGTGCGATCTAATTCATCTTCACGTGGTAAAGATTCTGAGGGCAATGGAACAGATTCTGGTTTTCGTGTCTTCGAAAGCGATGGCGACGGCTTGGGTCGTTGTGGGTCTGGAGGTGGCTCTATGGTAGATTCACTAGCATTGTATGTAGGTGTACTTTTGGAAGATTCTTCCTGAGATGGTACAAGTGGATCCGGATAAGTGATGTCTTGCCCCCCTAAGTCTAATGGCGGCACAGGCACAGGAGGCTCTTGCGGAGGCTGGACCAGCTCCAGCGGGACCTCTTCCTCTATATCCGGTGATTTTGGGGGGGTCCACTGGTCCTTGGTCCATTTGTGAAAATCTAGCCAAGGCAGGCGCGAGGTTCGGCTCCAAAGATATCTGCCTCAGCAGCTCAGAAACGTGTCCTTTCTGCACAGGGTCGAATTTCTGGAAGCGGTCCAGCACATCCACCAAGCGCTGCAGCCGCTTGACGCGATCCAGCTCAATAGAACCCCGCGCCACCGCAAGCTCCTTCGCCTCGCGCCGGCGCCCGGACTACGCACATCATCAGCCCACTTTCTTCGCGTTCAAAACACGTAGATATGCACACCTCCCGTGCCTTCGCCGCGCTGCGCTCCTTGCCGTCGAATACGCATATAGCCTCGACGCCGGAGTCCTGCAGCTCCTTCACGAGGTTGTACCATCCCATCACATGGCGGTAGTTGTGCGGCGTCGGCGCAAAATGGAGGCGCTGCGTTATGAGGGTTCCATCGCTATTCGGCCGGCCAGATGAGAGGCTGTAGTACGCGTCGGCATCCTTGGCACACTCACATTACTATTTTCTTACCAGCAAACCCTCGGAGGCGGTCGGGAAGTTGTTTCACAACTTCTGGGCTGCGGGGAAAGGTATAAGCTAGGAAACAAGGAAGAGACAAGGGACTTGCAAGGCTTTTTGAAGGAAAGGCGTCAGTCCCAAAACGCCCATAAGGAGGAGGAAGAAGAAAAGTTGGCGTCACACAATCAGACAACGATTAGATTAGATTTCAACTGGTTCAGGAAAGATTGCATCGTGAATCGCAAGGTCATCCAATTGTACATTGGTTTTTACAGATACAAAAAGTAACGATATACTGCAGCGAATGCGCACAGATTCCTAGGAGGAACTATAGCTAAAAGATACATCGACAGAAATTGGCGTCTGACTCAAAACATTGGCAGGTCGCAGATCGGATAATATCTGAGGTGAGAGAACGGGTATGCCTGGGCTGTCCCAACCATAATCACGCTCTCACCCCACATATTGCCCTCCCTCTGCCAAGGCCAGCAGTCACGGGACGATGAGCTTGCATCCCACCAAGGAATTTGTTTGCATACAGCTGCAGCAGATCGCCCTACTCACACCACCGAGGCGTAGGATGCGTCCTGGTTTCGGGAGAACTTGGCGCGGAACTTGTCGTGGATCCGGGTGAGCGACAGGTTGAACGTCTCTGAGGTGGTCCACTGAAATGCCAAGAAGGCGAGGAGAGCCACGAGGGATATCCCGGCAGCGAAACCTGTCCCGAAGCGTGCGGCCAGCATGAAGATGCAGTTCGCGAGCAAGACCAGATAACCCCAGAGATTCAAGGTGTGCGGAAGGGCGAACATGAGGGCGACAAACTGAAACTTGAAGGTGGGCGAGTGGATAGCCTCGAGGTAGTCCATCTGTATCATGTTAACGCGTAGAACAACGGTGACGAAGATTGACTCTTACAGCTTGTCCAGCCTCGATTCCTTGCAATGGTGTGTATCGGTGAATCAGGAGTGTAGATCCGAGGAAGCTAGCGCCAAAGAGAGACGCGGAAGCAACTGCCAAGGATAGGGATGGCGTCAAGGCCAAAAGGAAGATGTGCAGCATCAAGGCCAAAAATGCCTACCCGATTTGGATCAGAAACGATGAAGATCAAGGGCCGCAAAACTATCTCACTCCGTGCGATGCTCTGCGCCAGTCTCGGAGGCAGCCAGTCACCATAGCCTTCCACTGCTCCAAGTAGACCAAATGATCAACAAAAACATCATTCAACTGCGCCAGGTATCGGTCGGACGTAGTGAACGATATCCGGGACGCCACAGTAGAAACCCATGGGTTTTTTGTTTCCGGATCCCAGAGAACGGCCTGATCGCGGGAGAGACGGGAGTGTTCCTGCCCGTACTGAGTTAAATATCTGTTTCGACCTATTCCTGTTAGACAGTGATCCGGGCTGTACACCGTCCGGGACTCACAAATCAACCCCCACAATCGGGCTGCACGGGAGATGAGTAAGTTTGACTGACCACAAGAACGGCAGTAAAGTCTTACCGACGGTGCAGACGATGTTTCCGTCCGATAGGTGATCTGAGAGATCACAGGAATTTAAGCGTCTGTGCAAACTTCCGAGGATGTATAAACGGACCTCGAGAATTCCTGAGAAGACTTACAAACCCCTCGCATTCCTGTTTGGTGTAGGGGAACGTCGAGACACGTGAAGTCATTTGATCTATGGGTGCAGGTTAGGAACAGGTAAATCGCGCAGGTGCTGATTATGTACCGCAAATGGCATGCGTGAAGACACAAATGAGGGAATTCAGAGTGTCGCTGGAAATACCACCGTGCATCGGAAAATGCTCGAGGTGGTTCCAGTACAACTCCTCGCAAAGAAGGTCTTGGAAGTCAAATTCAGTAAGGAAGTGAAACCAGGTTAAAATCACTGACTGAGCTGCGAAAGCGAAACAACGGGAGGAAGGCCGAGATCGTCTGTGTCTATGGTCTCCAGCCAGGACGCCGCGTGCGTAACGTGGTCGATTAAATAGTAGGCGCAATCCTCGTCCTCTAATTTGATGAAAAGCTCGAGGTGGTGGGAAGCTGGGAATTCTTTCTCGGCGATAAGGTCTTCGATTCTTTTGATCCAGCGGGTAGTTTTGTCGAGTGTTTCCGGACGATACAGATATGCCTCCGTGACAACTCGAAGCGAAGGGCCTTCACGGCAGAAATAGAGTTGGCCTTCTGGGTGAACATAGGCAGACCAGTGGAGAGGAAGGTATGTAGGTCTGCCAAAAACAAGTTAGCAGAGAAGCCGGGCCTTGAATTACAATACTCACTCAGGCATCCTGGAACGAATAAATAATCCAGACGATATTTGCATGTTGACCGGCTCCGCACTGAAAAAATCACAAAATGAGAAAACCTGAAACCAAGACAGTTGATGGGGCAGTGAGTACTCACAATCCAGTCCGCTCGTAACGACCGGTATCATTGGAGGTGGTGGGTCGTAAGATACCCTCAAATCCAGCGCCGGGGACCATCGAAGTGAGTTCGGTCAGCGCGAGTTTGAGTGTTTCAACCGCCATTTGTGCCGTGAATATGAGGATTTTGGAGGCCGAGCAGGGGAGTCGGTGACCGACATTCCGCATATTTGCTAGCTTAAATATGTAGGATCGCTACGCCACATGGACATACGTGAGGCGAGGGGGCACCGCCGAAGCGGGCGGGGGCGATGCATGTCATCGGAACCTAATGGAAAAACAACAGCTTCAATGCTGTATTAGACCAGTGTGGATGGATGAATAGCCCCCCCAACTGGTTCCCCACGTCGCCCGGTGCCACAGAAACGACCAGATGGTCCACAGAAACGATTCAGAATGAAGTGATGTGATGCCCTGAAATGAGCGCCCACCAGCGTGCGCCTAATAGTACCAGTTTTCTTCCTGCGGCTGAACTCAAGTGCACTGCCTTTGGATACATTGTGGCCACGGTGGGTAGCATGCGCAGTCAGTTGCGGTCAGACTCGGCCGAATCACCGAGAGCTGCCCAAGAGGTGGCACCACTGCCACCAGCTGGACGGAACCAGATCAAGTCCGTAGGTTGGCGAAGTGACACTTGGCGCGGTCAATTTCGCTGCTGGTTACGGTGCTGTGTGGCAGCTTAAAGAATGCTTGCGAGCTACTATTTAAAGCTAATGGCGGTGTAAGATTTCCAGAGGAATTGCCACTGCCTATTAGCTCCCACGGTGAGCTTCAGAAGCGCACCGGAACTGAGTTTTGGTCTCTCTACTTTTTTTGGAGCGACAAGAGAAAAGGTCTTTGAATTAAGGACTTGAGGTGCAGAGCTTGAGGGCGGCTACTTATCTAGTCCCGGATCGGGAATTACCGGCTGGAAGCGGCCGTTATTGCCGGAGGCGCCTTGCTCAGCACCTTTCGCTTGACGCTGAGATCGTGCTCCAGTAGCACATAACAAAATCGCTGTCGCCCCCTTGTTCATCTTCCACATCGATTTCCTCTATCAGTTTCCGGGTACATCGTTAACACTCTCCTGCCCTCCAGGCTGATCGGGATCCGATGAACAGCTTTCTTTGCTGGCGACAGGTGTATATAAACCACGTCTGAACTGCGACGAGAATCAGAAAACCTCATTCACCGATCATGGCTTCCGACTCGTACGAGAAATCATTTTACTTCCGCTTTCCTGGCTAATCGATTATAATTAATCAGGAAACCACAACAAATTATCAAGGAGGCAGACGCCCTCCAAGCGGCTGAGACCACGGGCCCCGAAGCGCAGGCAAAGCCCGTTACCGATCCGACTCCAGAATCGGAAACAAAAGGCAAAGATTCTTCCGCAGAAAGCGAGCTCGAGTGGATGGCACCTCCCACGCCCCCTGGGTTTGTCCTTGTTCGAAGCCTTTGGATCCAACTAACGCTTTCTCGTTCACAGTGATAAATCTCGTGGCAGGACGACCAACACCACCGCTGGCTCCGGAAAACCTCGACCTCCCCCCAGCAAGCCCTAACGGATTACAAGATCCAGATTCGTAGGAGTGGAACCATAGACAGTGTACTCACCAACACCATGTACTGATCCTGGATATTATTATGCTCGTCATCTCGCCATCTGTGGGTTCATCGGATTGCTTCAGCAAATCGGTGGAGCGCTCAAACTCGATGAATGTTCTAAGGTTCCAAATCAGGGCATCCCGTCTAGCGTCCAACAGATTCTGATTTTCGAAAGTAGAAATCACTGCTGTTCATCGTACTTTCCATCAGTCAATTTCTTATTCGGCAGTGTTATGCCCCAGTCGGACAAAGAGACGTCATGAAACAGCTTCATAGCTGGATGTGTATATAACCAGCACCGGGAATCGACTCATACTTGCACCTTTCATGTCTTCCGATAATATGTGCGAAATTTAGTTCGAAGACTGACTCACCCACTCATTCCGCGTTCAGGAACCTTCCCAGCCCGGATGCCGTTGGCGTCGAGGCGTCCTTGGAGACCGGACAGGGCACTCCCGAGGCCACTGTAATTGTCGATGCCGGCCTAGACGATGCCAACAAGCTTGAGGCGGGGGTGGCAAAGGCCAAAGAAGATCCCAAGACCGAGGACACGCTCTTTGACCCTGGTGCCTCGGTACCCAAGCCGCCGATAGCTCCTGGGTGAATTTCACTCTCGCTTTTCTTACAGTGCCAATCGCTTACCGACTTTTGCCAGTGACACCCCTCGCGGTTCCACCAGCAACACCACGTCGGGCGTGCGTTCTACGCGTCCTGCGAGGCCCCCCCCCAGTGGGGGTAAATAGTCTCCCTATGAATGTCGCGCCTACGAATTCTTTAGTGTAATAATCTCAGAACGATAAATGTTTCCGTACTCGTATTGTGTAGCTTGCTATTTTCTTCTCCAATTTCCTTCTCGAATCAGTAAACGACGGTCCATTTACACTGCCGTGTTGATGAGATGAGATGGAAGCAAGCTCGATGAGACCTCTATCAAGCGGCGCCGCGCCGAGTAATTCTGTTGGAAAGAACTAGGTTGAAAGGTCAGAAAGACTTGCACCGCACCGCCGCACTGCCCACAACTCCACGCACCGTAAATTCGATCTGCGACCCAGATATAAATATTATTATGATGCTCGCCATTTGTAGTTTGTCCAATTGCTTCCGCGGAGTCAGTAAACGCCCAAAGCTTGCTGGTTGAGGACATGCCGTCTGGCAGCAATCCGGCGCTAAATTTCGAAACAGCATGCTTATAATACTGCTGTGGTTGCTGTTTTTCCATCAGTCGCAACTCTACTGCTCGGAAATATTTTGCTCCGACCGCCAGACAAAGACGAACGTCATGAAAAAGTCCTAAACAGCTTCATGGCTGAAGGCGTATATAAACTGGGCATCGGGTGGAGGGGAGGTCGAATCATTCAAGCTCACCCGCGCCTTCCCCCATGTCCGCCGACAATATGTGCGAAATTCCCTTCAAAGACTGACTCACCTACTCATTCCGCACTCAGAAATCTACCAAACCCGAATCCCAGCGAGGTGACTTTGAACACCAGCCAAGGCACTCCTGAAGTCACCACAGCCGATACCGCCCTCGACGGCAACGACGGGCTCGAGGCGATGGTGACAAAGGCTAAAGAGGATATCTCCCCCGTCCTTGAGCCAACAAAGGCTGAGAGCACGCGTGTTGACCCTGGCACCTCAGAGTCTGCCTGGGAAAACCCGATTCCCAGGCCGCCGATAGCTCCAGGGTAAAGTCAACTTTCGCTGTTGCAGTGCCAATTACTTACCTATTTTTCCAGTGACACCCCTCGCGGCAGCACCAATAATCCCACGTCGGGGGCGCGTCCCCCGCCGCCGCCGCCAAAGCCCGCACCAACTTCTGGTGGGTAGCACGCGTAAATAGTCCCCTATTGATTTACGCGCTGCCACGCCTGCGAATCTTTTACCACATGTTCCCGTACCGGACAGCAGTGTTGTGCTGTAGACAGAGGTGTTCAATTTTCTAGAATCAGTACACGACGATCCACTGCACTGCCGCGAAGTTCTTTCTTGATGATGAAGCAAGTAAGCTTCAATCAGACTTTCCTATCAGACGGAAGGAATATTTTTCTCACCAGGGTAGAATGTCAGGAGGATCTACCACCGCACTGCCCACAGCAACGTGTACGTAGCACCCCAGATTTGTCGTTCCCAGATTTCCCGTCCGTTCAGGCGATCTGTCTTTCGAGCTACTTATAATGAGCAAGATTCACCTTAGTTGGTCTCGCTCCACGACGCCCACAAGTGTTGGATCATCCCATATTTACCACCCAGACAAGAATGTCGATCCTTAGTGCCCTAGCCCGCTTCGGGAGGTCAGTCTGAGCGCTTGCGACCCGGCAGATTAGCGCCTTATCTTGCTCCCGTGGCCATAGGCGCTTGTGTTGCATCCGCTCCAAGGACGGCAGCGAAGATCCGTACGCGTATGCCCAGGTTATCCATCGTGATCAGTTTCATGTGCTAACCATCCGTTGTCAGAGCTGAGCCGACCAAGTACGCCGAACATAGAGTCCCATGAGCTGTTGCTGATGCCGATGTCTGGTGTAGTAGGTTCACGGCGCGTGGCCCCAGAGAATTGAAACCGTGGGGGAATGGTTCCGCCCAGGGGCAGAGCGGCCAAGGTTCCACGGCGACGCCCCAGTCTCAAGGATGACCATGCGGCAGAAAGGAGGAGTCACGATTCCAGATAAATTTAGAGGGATACTTTACAGAAGATATACACGATGGACTGTCTTGGTTGGATTTATACGGCGGTTTCGTCGGACTGGTTGGACGTTTTTCGAACCAGGCTGGATCGCCATTCAAGCCAGCGCAGCCTCGTGGGTCGAACGATAGGTGCTTCTCCCGCAGGACCGGCGTCGACGTCAACGTCCTCTTGGGAGGACCTATTTTTGGCGCCGAAGAAACCTTTCAACCAGCTCAAGTCGGACCCCTCCCATAAAGTAAAGATGCACCACAGAGTGAGGAGAGCCACGGTTGTCCAAAGTACTCCGACAAGCATGCGTCCAACAAGACTAGAATCTTGGAAGCACGTGAAAGAGAAAGCAACAAAGAACAACAACATGCTAGATATGAGCGTCTCAATGCATTTTCTAATTTATGAGTAAATATGCTCACGACCAAATCAACATCGCGTAAGGCAAGGAATAGAGAATAGCCAGCTTCTGCAAGCCTTGTGAAGGATGATCGTGTTTCATCATGAACCCGGCCTGCGTCCGTCGTAATTAATCAGATGCAGACAAAGCCAGCGGAAAAACAAACAGCGTCTGCACAAGTGTCGCGATCCCGGTTGCGAATTTGCTTCAGGAGGAGTAAACCAAGAACTATACTCCCCACACTCGCCAATATTGACAGATAGCTCGCGATTTGCGCAGGAGAACGTTTGAGGACGAGATTTCCACCTTGAACCATGCCCTGGTCCACGCTCTGTATTGACAGGAAAGATACGTTGGCGTTCAGGATGACGGTAGCCTTGTGGATATATCAGATATCAGAGCCACAGAATCAAAGTTTTTTTTAAATTAGCGCACGTATGCCGTGAGCTCCTGCCATTCAGTCCTGAGCCGCACGATGAACTCTGCCCAACTTCGATGTCTTATCAAACCGTCGGTGTATATTGTGTTTAGGTGGACGAGGTGAGAATCAGGTGCATAGAACAGCAGTGGGTTGACAAGTTTAACGAGCATTGTGCGTTTTTCGATTGGGTAAATGCTTTGGTTGGAATTGAGGCGCACACCGGGCTCGCCGTGGAAATTATACACACGGTCGCGGACTAGAAGAGGTCACAGATAGGGAAAAGAGCCAGAAATGGGTCACATACCGAAGAGATGCATCAGTCGGCCTGGAGTACAGTTAGAGTGAGTAGTTTGTCTGCTGATGTACGTACTTAATGAACAAATAGAATCGCAATACTGTGAGCCAACGTTTTCTGAATATCGTCAAGAAATGGTTGAAAATGTTGAGGTATGTCTTACTACTGAAGCCGTCTGCCAAAAGCAGCATATGATTTAACTGTTCTACTTTCCAGGGTACAGTGGACGTCGGGGACACAATGAGATCTTGAAAGGCAATGAGGACTTGTTCAAATGATTAGCCCAGAGTATCATGCCTTCCAAAGAATAGAGAATAATGTCCCGAAGCCCGTCGACATGTTGGTGCGTCATCACCAGCTTTGCCGGAAAAAGAGAACAGTGTTGCCTGGCTGTAGTCAAACAGAGGGCACGGGAAAATGATTGCAGTCCACGTACCAATATTGCGCCATCAGCTCGTGTCCTATACCGCTTGAGTTTTCGAAGAATTAGCCCACAGGAAAAAAAACCCACGTATGTGCATACGCGACGACTCGGACGTGATGCCAGGCAAATTGACAGTGACCGGGAACATATTTGATTCAGCCTTGTCCATCCAGAAAACACACCGTGTTTCGTGGTCCACGAAATAATACTGGCATCCCATGGTTTGATCAGAGTAGTAAAACACGTTCAATACCAGATCAACGCAAGCATAGACTTGCGTACTCCGGGCACGCATGAAATCGGCAATAAGATCCGTGGCCCTCGTTATAACGCCAAGGGTGTCGGGTTTCAGGATATTCGAGTCTGTAAAAATACGCTTGAAACAGATTCCCGTCGGACCGCGGAAGTCTTCGAGTAAAAAGTATAGAGCGCCTTCTGGATGAAGACACGCTTCCCAGCCTACCGGGAGTTCAAGACTACAAGATATTAGTGCCGTTCTAGATGGACCCGACGGAAGATGCCTACGGCAATGGACGATCGGTGAATGGACGATCGGTGAATGGACGATCGGTGAATGGACGATCGGTGAATGGGTGGATGGTGTACTGCGTCGGCTGCTTGGGGCTGATAAAAGATGAGCGACGGTAATTCAAGTCAGGAAGGGCCTACATAAGAATCCGCCTATTATGCCGAGTGCCGTCAACGGCCTCCGGAGTCCCCGGCTCAAGTCTGCCAGTGGGGTCGGCGTCCCTTAGATATTGGATCGGATCCATTGCTACCATCCCAGGAGCCCGTATTGACTCTGCCGCATCACTACTGGGAGGAATCGGAGAGGGAATCCCAATCCGCGGGGAAGGAGACCGCGGATGCAGGTTAGGAACTGAGAGGTTGCGCAAGAGATACGACTCGTGGATAGGCATTGTGCGGATATCTTGCGATGAACGGGAAGCTTTCGGACCGAAACATCGATATGGATTCGGGTGTAAGGCTGTGCCAGTAGATAAAAAACTAGCGGAGAAAAAACTGGTGTCAAGGCGGCCGGTTCGGTGTTCGTGGGCATCGGGGGATTCGCCAGGGTCGGGAGCGTCGGGGGCTTGGAGCGTTTTTGGTGAGGCGGGCCCCGGATCTGCGACGGTGCTGCGCTTCAAGGCCCGGAACACGGCAGAGAATAAGAGGAGCAGCCAGCGGCTCGAGAGCCGGTTGAGAATGCTGCGCAGCCCAATTCCAAGTGTCTGAACGACAGGCATAGATCACAGCAGAGGTAAGTCACTTGCAGGAGGGGTTATATCCAGAGCTGTACTGCACGCTTCTAGCTGGAAACTTCTGGCAGCCCATTCACACCAAGCGGCCATACCGGCTCGAGGTTCCGAAAGAAAACAGTTATATCCAGAGCTGTAGAGCTGCACGCTTCTAGCTGGAAACGTCTGGCAGCCCATTAACACCAAGCGGCCATACCGGCTCGAGGTTCCGAAAGAAAACCGTTGTAATCCACGAGAAAGGACTCAGGGGATCCAAACTTGAGGGATAGGGAAGAAATATCCGGAGAATTGGGTGCATCGAGGGCACAAGTCAAAAGACGGTGCAAGCTAGGAACACCTAGGAACACTGCAAGGCAAGCAATCCATGCACCGCCACCGGCGCCACGCCGCGGCACTGCCGCGGCTTAGCTCCAATCAGAAACTCCAATGTACGGATTTAGACGAAAGCTGTAGAGCCTTGCCTCACACTATCCGGCTGTTCCACCTAAAGCCGCCCACTGAGCCGCCCACCGAGCCGCCCACCGAAGCTATACTCCAATGTCTGGCATCCGATGGCTATTGGCTGTGCTGCGGAAACTCATTCTTGACAACACCCTTGTTCGAGCCTCGGTTCGAGGTCTACTTTTTCTGTTTTCTGCTCTGTGGCGAGCGACAAAAAAAAACCTAGCCCAGCGTCGGGTTTGGACGACTCCAAAACTGTTCGAGTTGTATACCCACAGGCCGCCCACCATGACGGGGGCAACAATCTATACCCTGACACCGAAACCCGGGTCGTCTATACCTCCGCTAGCTTAATGCCCGCGTCTCTGCACCCATACCTTAACTCTTCCCCGGCTGCTTCCCGGTCTTCTCAGGACATTACCGCCCATCCCATAACACAAGAGTCGTATTCGCTGCACAGTCTGTCTGTCCAGCATCTACCCGCCACTTTGTCCGTCCAGCAGCCACCCGCCGCCACTCTTTCGGTGCAGCACCTTCCCGCATTGCCGCCTTCGCCGAATCTTGGTCCAGGTGGCTATTTGCCGTCCACGAATAGCAGCGTTGTGGACTTTCATCTTGCTGGCCCCGCTACCGAGTCACCCAGTCAATCGAGACGTTCCTCCGTGCATGGAGATATCGCGGTGGCGTCACTTCCTTGTTTGAACGACGTAAATCCGCGTATCTTCCCCGTCACACCCGAAAACGTCCAGAGATACACTCGCAAGACGACTATGTACGCGCCACTTCTGTCTTCGATTTTGAGACTAACCTGACCGATCCAGTCCTAACGACCCGACCGAGTTCCAACTCAAACCGCTCACCATTTCTGCGACGGCGTGAGTGTACTCTCAGCTCTTGGATCTCACTCATATTTTGACGTAGAAACCCGCCGCCGCCTGGTTGGACAACATGCCAGCACCCCGAAGGTGCCCAATATTTTTTCCACGAGGAGAAGGTGCGGTGCGATCCCCTCGTGCCAAACGGACACCACTCACATCGTGTCTCTAGCGCGTGTTCACCGACGCAAATCTTTTCGACAACGCATCACTCACGTTCATTCACGAAAACATACACAAAGTCCACGACTTTCTCCGTGTCCATAACGTGCATCTAGAGCCTGGTGTTGATCTGGTTCTGGACGAATACGTGTATGACGACGGCAGCAAAGGGTGTCAGTACTACTTTGTGAACCATCAGGGACGCTGCGTGTTCTGGATGGACCATGGCTACTCGGATTTGTTCCCGGTCACGCAAGAGTTGAAAGGGATGGAGTCCGCGTCGCATATTCGTACGTCGGGTTCTTTGGCTCACGAGAACCCCTCTCAACGTGCTCTAGGCCATGAACTCGAGGCTCAGTACTGGTAAGCCCTCCGACGACCTTTCAGAGCGAGAGCTGATCTTTGACCTCAAGGTTACATTGCGAATACTATCCGAGGGCTTTCGAAGTTACGCATGAGATCGTAGATGAGCTTCGCGACATTGTGCTTCATGCTTTCGGTGGTATGTCACTGCCAGCTAGTAGGCCTCACTCCTCACTGATGCGCTCCCAGACGTCGTCACCTCCCAGTCATCGACGGTGAGCTGGAAAGTCGACGACCTTAAGAATATGATCACGCTTATAGACGGCTTCAGCAGTGAGTCAGGGCGTTATATCCGCTACATGTTATTCACGTACCTGCAGAAAATGTCGGCAAACATGCCCACAAAAAATTCAACGGATCAAACTGCCTCGTCGGTGTGTGTCATGTCAGCGCGACATTATTTTAAACCTCACGATAACTGTACTCAGCCCGACTCATGCATATTTTCGGTATGTAAACTCTTTCGCTGCCTTCATAACTAGAACTGACTTTCTCCATTAGCTCGGATCCGTGTGTACAACTTCCACGGCGAGCCGGGCGCGCGTTTGAACGTCGAGCAATCTGTGCACCACACCGTCAAGAAGCGGACGGCGCTCATCAAGATGCTCAGTCCATTGCTCTTCTATGCGCCGGACTTCCACCTCTTGGGCTTGCACGCGATATACACCGACGGCCTGATACGCCACCGCGGATGGTCGGAGTTCGTCACTCGCCTCAACAGCGAATGGCAAGAGTTCACTCTATATGTGCGTTGTTGTGGCTAGCTGCGTCGTATGTCTTCATCCTCATTCTTCTACAGGCCACCGTGGTTCTCAACGCCAACGTGGCGTTCCTTGCAATCCAGAGTGTCGACAACAACGGCGCAATATCGTCTACGCGGTCGCCGACCCAGATATCGAGCTACCTCTCGATGCTCACGAGTATCGGGAGCATCATCATTGGGCTGCTGCTCGTGAAGCACCACCGCAATCGGGACCGCGCCTCCGCCGCGGACGCCGCGCACTTCATCTTCAACCGCACGCACCCGACGCTCGGCCTCGAGACGCTCGCGGTCCTGTACTCCCTGCCGTACGCCATGCTCATCTGGTCGTAAGTTACCCTCTACTTAATCCATGTCCGCCGGCTGACTTGATACTCCCATCATAAAGAATGGTGTCCTTCCTGGCGGCGTTTTCCTTCATGTGCTTCCAAAACTCAAACCTACTCACACGCACGCTCGTCGCCGTCGTCTGGGCCGCCGTCGCCGCGCTCATCCTGTGGTGTGTGTTCAACTCGTGGGAGAGCAGCGACTGGGATTGGCTGCACGGCCTGGTGTCGGTACCATCGTGCTTCTCGTCGTCTCCTGCAGACGAGGCTTCGAGCGTCAACCAGCAGGACGACACCAAGTCCGCCGCCAGCGTGACCGAGTCGAACGCGGAGCCCAAACCCAAAAAGCGGCGGTGGACCGTGACGGTGCCGTCGTGGGCGGCGGCCATTACGCTCAGGAAGGGGTCGTGGGACTCGGAGCGGACGGTGATGAATGTGTAGAATAAAAGAGACAGACGCGCCTACAAGTACTGTATTTTTAGTGGCTTTCGACGTTACTGTAGCGATATCCACAGCTTGATAAAATGAATGTATTTCTTGGGAGGCTCAAGTGACTCAGAAATTTCGAAAATTCATGAAGAACTCTCTGGGATAAGACTCAGGATAAATGATATATAGCTCAGCTATGTCCCCCTTTCGGAACTAGCTTTGAATTGAAACTTCGTGTGCAGATCGACAATTGCCGGCACCTCTCACGTTCTGCCAGCAGTCACCAGCAAGCAGTACTGGTCGTGGTGGTCGTCACAGTATTCCGTTCTACAGCTCCTGTGCGCATCCCAACAACGGCGATTGTACCCCATCGGCTAGCTACCAACTGTTACTGGAACTTAGCGATTCTGGCCGTATCAAATTTCCCAATTTCCTCTGGAAGCCTTGATCGAATCTGGAAGACTGAAACTCTTGAGCGGGCTTCAACATTTTCAGGGTCCCGAAGATGTTCTAGTTTCTGTCAGAGCTGCGGTGGGATCTTGACGCTTCCGACCTCCCAACCGTACCGGCGAAACGTGGGAACTGCCGCTCTCCGCACCCGCCCATGGCCAATTCAGCAGTCTACTTACATGCAAGTTATCTGAACAACTCTACCGTCCACCACTCGCACAGCCGCGTAACCGTTGTGTTCTGTTCTCTGCAGTGCCCAACCGCTGGTTTCATTATCTCTTCTACACTTAGACTCCATTGGGCTATGTGCGCAGCAACTGCCAACTGCGGTCAGCAGATTCTGATTCTGTACCGTAAGTCCTATATAAATGCAACCACCACTCACAAGCACCCGCTACAACACACCTCAACCCTCACTGCACACATCCAATTTCTTTCCAATGGATTCCGAAAACGCTCCCCTCCTTCTGAATGACGAGAATGAAGTCAACCATGTCCAGGCTCATGGCAACCAACCGAACGCTGGCCGCTCCCAAGCCCACCACCTATGCAGCCGTTGCGAGAGCGAATTAGATACTCAGAGCTTCAAGACAACCCCTCGGCACCTCTTGATTTTTGGTAATGACTCGCGACTTCCGCCTGTCTCTAAGAGGCTCAGATGACTTTCCCAGCGGCAATCTTCTTTTGCATCACGATCTTTAGTCTTCTCGTTGGGCATATGGCTGTTGGACAGAGACCGAGTATGTCTGCAGGTTATAATATTCTTATTCGGCGCCGCACTAATGTCTGTACCAGACGTTATTACCGTTTTCGCCACCATTTGGACCCACGTAACGATTGGAGTTCTCTTCCTTCTGTAAATTCCTCTTTTGACACACAGGCCGCGTCGTTAATTGCTCTCCTTCAGGTTGTGGCTGGGGCGCCGCTGCTATTCCCACCACAGGCTGGGCCGCACCGTTACTCAAATTCGCGTGCTGTGTGCGCTGGCTGTATCCTGGCTCTGTACGTATATTATCTATCTAATCTCACTTCATTTACCAACCAACGTTCCTTACAGTTTTAATGGCTGGTATCATAACACTGAACACAAATACTAATTCGATGTGCGGATGGTATAACCGCGGTGACTGCCGCAGGTTGTTCTATGCGGCCCATGCCTTTTCCTGGATCCTCATCATCACCTGTGAGCCTGGCTGTTTCCTCTCTAGCTTCGTGTCTGACGCAGCATGTTTCTAGTGTTCTCTGCCGCATATGCCACCTACCGTCGGGCTGTTGCTGTGCACGGAACCGAGTTGGTCCGCCCTCCGCCACCGCCCATGGTTCCTGCGTGGCGTCTTTCCGGTGTTGCAGACAACGAAAGACCCACAAGTGAAGGGGCCTTGAAGATCTAGGCGCCTTGTTCAACTGTTACTTTTGCGTAGTTTTTTAAATTCAAGTGTGTCGGTTGTCAAGAGACTCGCAAACTTCTTGTCGTCTTCTCCGTGTTTTTGCGAGTGCGTTTCCATTCCAAAGAATATCGGCATATACATAAATGTTTGCGCATCTCGCCATAGCCGCGTTTCGAAGGCAAATTATTGTAACAGGGAGCAAGCGTGGTAGTGCATGTATCTAGTTCGCAGCATAGTCCTCGTCACCATAGACCTCTTCATCATAGGCCACGTCATCATAGGCCTCGTCCTCGTCACCAATTGTTTGTATGGCTTCGAAGATTCTCTTGGGACGCCCCAACTTGCGCCCAAGGATGTCTAGGACGGTTGACGCCGGATACACAGGAACGTCCGGCAAGCGCCTTTTGACGCTTTGGAAAGGATCTCCCGAGCGGTATCGAATCCTGTCCGGAGCGCTGAAAAGCGATGGTCGAAGGCCCGACTCTTGAACGAGCTCGAGAAGGGGTCGCGCCTCTGGTGCGGCCAAACCGCGCATCGCTTCGTCGAGATCTGCTACGTCCTGCGCCGTGAAGCCGATCGCAGATTGGAAGACAGGATGATTGGTGATGTCAAGCACAGGCGGTATATCAAGCAAGCAAGGCAGGAGCGGCGGGAGCGGGCATCCATGCGAACTCCGCCCGACGTACGGCCCCGAGGACGCCTCGTCCATATACGATGCGAGTGCAAGTCCACCAATCGTTTTGCACCACAAAGATGCTTGGAAATCTATGATGCACAGAGTCAGAGCTTCCAGGCTCTGGGGGAAAGCCGTTGCGGGGGCGTCGTAGTTGTCGACAATGACGAAAAGTGGCTCTGGCGCACGGATTACGTCTCGGATTTTGAGCTATAAAACGATGAGACCAACCGATGGCTAGGAGATATGGAAGACATTGACTCACTGCAAGATGGGAAACTATGACATAGGGGGCTTTACGAAAGTAGTCCATGTCCGGTAGGGCGAGATTGAGCTTGTACCGACGAACAAGATCCAAAGCAGCTGGGTAAAGACAGCCGAGCAATGCCTGGTTGACATCAGCTCCCCCGAGGTCCGCGAAATCGAGATGAAGAACATGATAACTGTGAAGGCCGTGGCGAGACCATTTGCCATTGGTCAAGAGCGGGAAAGGATCACGAAGGTAGTTTAGATCGAGCCGCGCGGCTAGCATGGAGGTGAAGGGTACTCAAGCCAAAACCGCGGGGACGGCGAAGAAGGAGTGTACGGTCGGAAGACAGGAGACGAGCAAGCGCATCCAACGCAAGGGCCTTGTTGACGAGCGGTAGACCCTGGCAGGTCACAAGCTCGACAAACTTCTCGTACGGGTAAGGGACGCGCTAATATGGAATGTAAGTATAGTTGAGTCTCCGAAACAAACACCCACACGGAGTTTGGATTCAATTCGGGTGAAAACCTGGCCAACGACTCGCACCATGTGTACGTAGCCGTCACTCAAGGGATCGGACGACATGGAGGAACCACTCGAAAATGAACTACCGTCGACGCTTTCATCATCGGATTCTTCAGTTTTGGAATCTACACGCGAATGCCAAATGGTTTGCAATGGTCATCATCAGTGAGTGTACGAAACAAGCAAGACCCACCGTCTCTCCACAACCACTCTTCGCAAAGATCTGGAGTCTTTCTTCCATCCAAAAACCAATCTTCCGCGGCCTCGGACATTTGTTCAAGTGGCACAGACATAGGGGTGTCGCGAACTGTCACACTGGCAGCAAGTCGTGACTATAACGCACGCACACGTGCAACAGCCTCCACTGCGACTCCGAACCCGCTTAATTTCAGCAACCTAAAAAAATACTCAGCAATTACTTGCAGTTCGCCGGGCAAGGTATTCTGCGTAACAGTCGTGTTCCGCTTCCTCTATGGTCTCAAGCCACTGCAAAAACTTGGGTTTCACGGGCATTATTTTCTGCAATCAAGTTGGGCTATGTACGTGGCAATTGGCGTGGCAGCAACTGCGGTCAGCGGCTTCTGATTTTGTACCGCAAGTCCTATGTATATGTGCGCAGCATCAGCGGCTTGGGCCGCCAGTCTATAAGTTGATAAGTATCACTCGAAGGCACCCCCGCTACAACACACCTCAACCCTTCCTTATACATTGAATTTCTTTTCAATGGATCCCGAAAACGCCCCCCTCGTTCTGGATGACGAGAATGAAACCAATCATATTCAGGCTCACGCCAACCAACCGAGCGCCGGCCGCTCACAAGCCCAACATCTGTGCAGCCGCTGCGAGAACGAATTGGATTCTCAGAGCTTCAAGACAACCCCTCGGCATCTCTTGATTTTTGGTAATGCCTCGCGACTCGCGACCGCCGTTTTGCCTGAAGGAGGCTCAAACGAATTAACAGCGGCAATTCTCTTTGCATCATTATCTTTAGTCTTTTCGTCGGACATATGGCTGTTCAACCGACGGCGATGTACTTCCGCAGTATGTCTTCGCGCGTTAGAATGTTCATCTTCGGTCGCCGCCGTGCTGATGTTTGCACTAGACGGTATGGCATTTTACGTGCCTGCTGGAAAGAGAGCGGGTGTGTCTTCAAGTTAGAACGTCATCTTCGGTCACTGATGTTTTTGCACCAGACGTTATTACTGTTTTCGCCGCCATTTGGACCCATGTAACGATTGGAGTTCTCCTCCTTCTGTAAATTCCTCTTTTGACCCACAGGCTGCGTCGTTAATTGCTCTCCTTCAGGTTGTGGCTGGGGCGCCGCTGCTATTCCCACCACAGGCTGGGGCCGCACCGTTACTCAAATTCGCGTGCTGTGTGCGCTGGCTGTATCCTGGCTCTGTACGTATATTATCTATCTAATCTCACATACGTGGCATTCATTTACCAATGAACAATGTTACAGTTTTAATGGCCGGTATCGTAACACTGCACACAAGTGCCGACTCGAGATGCAGATGGAACGGCAACTGTCAAAGGCTGTTCTACGCGGCCCATGCCTTTTCCTGGATCCTCATCGTCACCTGTGAGCCTAGCTATTTTCTCTCCAGTTTCGTGTCTGATGCAGCATGTTTCCAGTGTTTTTTCAGCCGCATATGCCACTTACCGTCGGGCCGTCACCGTGCACGGAACCGAGTTGGTCCGTCCTCCGCCACCGCCCATGGTTCCTGCGTGGCGTCTTTCCGGTGTTGCAGACAATGAGAGACCCATCAGTGAAGGGGTCCTTGAAGATCTAAGCGCCTTATTTGACCGGAGAATTATGCTTACCTTGTTGTAAAGTTTTTTAAATTGAAATGTGTCTGTTGCCCAGAGGTTCGAGATTGCGAGCTTAGATACATACTCATTGTCGTCTTTCATTTTTCCTGCTCTGCGTTGCGCGATTGCGATCCCACTCCAAAGAAAACAGGCCTGAATCAAGGCTTGGATGCATTTATTCGCCATTTCCGAGTCTCCAAAGCGAATTAATTGTACAAAAAGCAAGCCACTCGGCAGCGCAGTAGTACATGTGTCTGGCCGCAGCGGAGTCCTCGTTACCAATGCATATAATTTTCAGAGGGTTTCTGGTGGGGCCCGCCGGATAAACAGGCCTGGGGACAAAAGGATTCGCGCAGAATCGGCTCCGAGCTGCCTGGACACTACGTCCGATGTACGCCTTCCAACAAAATATGGAACCCCCACCAGTTCAAAAAGAAAAGTCCAAGTGCAGAAGATCGTGAGCACTGTCTCATTTACATGATATTGTATTTCTGTAAGCGTGTGTACGTGGGTAATAAATACAATGTCGTGAACGTGTCTATGACTACAGTGTGTATATAGATTGGATGAATTAGATACCGCAATAATATTAGCTCAGAGACAGAACAGCTGTCGCACCCCATAAACCCAAAGAAAAAAAATAGCAGACAGACCGGTATTAAAAGGCGGGAGATGCATCGTCGCTTAGGCCGCGCAGTTTCCGTCGTACAGTAATCAAGCTCTCCTGAGCATTTTGAGGTTCTGCCCTTTGACCTATCCGCAACAGCCATTCAGCGACAATCGACGGATCAGATAGACAAACGTACGATCCAACCGTCTAATGCGGCAGGCCCCAGGAGCGCCTCCTCTCGTATGTGTGCCTACAAACCGGTGTACATCAATATCAATCGCGCAAAAAGCCTTTCTGTGCTAACATCTGAAAGTCCCAATCCTGTGATTGCAACAACTACGGCGGCCCATTGAGTTTGGTCGGACGGTGGTAGAAGGTGGACTTACTATGGCTGGGAGCCAGTCCCGCTCCCGCTCTATTTTGCGCATTTCCCCGGCCGCAGTCTATTCATAAGCATTAACAGGGTGCGCGTAGGTACCAAGCGGGCAATACTCACCACTCCGTCCATCCTGAGAGTAGTGGGCACCGGTTTAGTTGGTGTCGAAGACGGCAGACAGCTGGTGGTCAAGAACTCACCGAGGCATAGAAACATCACTGTAACGGTTCGATAAGATGAATAAAAGTCAGGGGTTTAAGAAAACAACGCACGTCCATACAACATGCGGGTGCACCTCCTTGAAGACTTCTATTGCGTTTATACCGTCGTCCGCCTGATAAGTTGTGGTGTCAACCGCTTCAGCATCGCAACGAGGATCTTTCGACTGATAGCATCTGGGGTACCCTCGGTCAGTATGTGCACGACCACAGGAAAAGCACGGACTGTCGTCTACGACGAGGATCGTCAGGTGTGGTTCGGTATCGTCGCTAGCGGTGGGGGTCTGCACTGAAGGAGGTGGGGCAGAAGGTGTAGGATTATCGCTAGCGGTGGCGCTCGGGGCAGGCGGGGGGTAAGGCAGAAGTAGGAGTAGTATCGCCAACGATGACGCTCGGGGACGAGTGCCTAGTGGGGTAGACGGTCTGGGGTCCTCCACAGAGGTGGGTGAGGTAGGACTCGTGGGTCCTGTCACTGGCGGTAGCACTCGGGATAGACGTGAGTGGGGCAGACATTATGTGGATTGTCGTTAGCTGTGGGATTTGCGCAGAACTGGATGCGGTTAGGACTCGTGGGACCATCGCTAGCTGCGGGGAGCACGGAGGTGGGTGAGGTAGGACTTGTAAGTCCATCGCTACTTGTGGGGAGCCGCACAAAGGCGGGTGAGATGGGAGGAGGCGGCGGCGGCGGATGTCCCAGTCTCTTATCTGCTTCGGATGGCGTTCGCGAAGGCGACAGCGGCAGCTCCGGCGACCTCGAATTCCGCTCTGAGGAAACACACGTCCGGCGCATCGACCGCGGCTTGGCTACGGGCGCGAGCTCAATACCATCCACAGGCAATTTGACGGTGAAGATCGATCCCCCACTCGATGATTCGACGGCGATGATACCACCCCATCCGATCGACGGCGGTTTTGGTCAAGTGCAAGCCTGTAAAAGGGGAGAAAATGGCATGAGTGAACAAAACGATAGACGACGAGAACACAATTGGGCATACCCAAGCCAGCCCCGGCCGAGAAGGAGTCCGCCTGCGTAAACGGATCGAACAGCTTATTCAAAAACTCCGGGGCGATGCCGCACCCGGTGTCTTCGACTCGCAGGGTGATCTGCTGAGGGTCGGCCAGTTCCGTGCTAGGTCCAGACACGAGCGAAACAGTGATGAGCCCCTCGGCAGTGTACCTGGGTTATGATTAGTATAGCCAGCCATGGATCGTATCGCACCGCACTTCAAACTGTTGGAGACCAAATTGTTCAATATCCTGTCAGGGCATCAATTAGCCAAAGTAGTAGCTGGCAGCCAACGGGCGAGCGCACTGGATAAATCCCGGTGCATCAAGCGTGATCCACCAGTCGTTAAACATCCACCGGTCCTCGAACTCCACGACCAACTCCACTGCAGCTGGCTCTGCGACCCCATACGGTGACCCCGACGGCGCAGAAACCGTCTGCCACTGTTGTTGCCGTAACCAACACGACCGAACGGTCTGTAGAGTAATCTGTGCGACGTCGACGAGGGTAGGTGGCGGATGGGCAGGAGGACGGCCGTCATGGGACTGCATTTCCCCATAGTGCATGCTTCGTTGCACGAATAAAAGTCAGAGAGTCCAGAGGCATATACAAGTAGGTTCATGTGAACTCACACGTCGTCGATTATATCCCGTAGAGCCGTGCCGCAATATTCCGCGGAGCTATAGAGTTGAGATTAATGGAAGCACGGAATAGTGAAAGACTCACTCGAGCAAGGCGGGCACTGTTGCTAGTTCTCCAGATGAAAAACTATCGCGCACAAGATCGAGTTGCTGGACTTCGTTAGCACCATCATCAGAAAATGAAAAGCGAAAGGTCATTACACCTAAAAGCCCGTGCAGTGGAGTCCTGAGCTCATGAGTAAACACGGAAACTGATAAGCCGGGGGATGCTATTCCAAGAGAGAAACAACATATCTTATCTTCGAAACAAACGCTGAATGAAGGCCATCAGCAAACGAGTGTACACCGAACGAACTGTGTAATGTACCTGTTTTGGCCGCATCTGCGTCCACGATCGTCCGCTGCGACAGGTGCGCGACAAGCATAACTCCCAGATTACTCACAAACGCCACATCTGCGGGATTGAATGTGAAGAATGGCGTAGCCGTCGCAACCACGATCAGAATGTTCGGCCGGTTCGCGCTGTAGAACGGCACCGCGATGTGGGCTACAGCCCCCGAGGGTTCGAAAGCGTTGACGCCGCGTTCAGCTGCTTGTGCCGAAGAAGAGGACGGGGAAAATGCGGATAAAAGCCCTTCGAGGCCTGAACGGGCTCCCGAACCGAACACCGAACGTCCGGTCTGAAAACAAATGATCAGATCTGGAATGTAAGACGGGAGGGTTTGAGTAACGTACGACGAAATACATGTCGAGAAATCGAGCAACCGCCGCCATCGCTTCTGGTGAATCGACAACATGCTCGAGGTCGTCGTACCCAGGTGAACTCGAGATGCCCAGAATCCGCCGTTTGAGCTGCCGGCCAGGAATCTCGAGCCAGCTATGTGAATATTTTCGGCGTCCGTGATCTATGGTGGGTGAGTGCCACGAATGCGAAACAAACGGTATGAGTAAAAACTTCACATTTGCCGTTGTGTGAAAGGACGTAAGGTCAACGATGACAGCTAAATCAGCTTCCAGGAGCTCTTGCATTTCCTCCGCCGCGTCAGCAAAAATGCCGGCGGTCAACATTTCCACATCAACGCCCCGCAGACTTGGCGTACTTCTGCCAGACTCGTGGCCTTGCACAGGAGGCTCGGCTCTCGAGGCGGCACGTTGTCCATGATCGCCTGTTGGCTCGGTTCCACCAAGGACTTCCGGAGAAAATCTGTGACAGCGTTCAGCAGCCGCATCTCCCTGCCCCGTCGCCAGCCCTCCCATGGCGTAACTGCACGGACAGCATCGACGAGAGGTCGTCGAGCACCTTGCGCTGGGTGTCCGTGAGTTTCCTGAACGGGCGTTTGACATCAGGGCGATGACCCGACGGTGACTCGCTCCGAGTTTTTCGGGACGAGGGATCGACCTCGAGGGTGATGGGGACACCAACGTAGCCTCTCACACCGTTGGAGGACACGGAGCACCACGGGTTACCTGTGAATCGCCTGCGATGCCTAAGGTCCTTGGCTAGGACGATTGTGTGAAAAGACGTACCAATCACTACCGATTCTGCGAGCTCAGTGGCTCGCCGTTCTTTTTCAAGACAACATGGCCACATATGCTTGTTTCTGTAACCAGCTCTTCTCCTGATATACATCTCAGCATGAAGTGCACCTTAGCAAATGGCGCTCTCACCTAGTGATACCGGAAAGTCTCCTGCTTTGCTTACAACGACCTGCACGGCATTATGAAACACTTTCTCGGTGATTTTTAAGCGAAAAAAAACGAAGGCACTATTTCAGCACGCACAAGAGATGGTACTATATTCGTCTGCGGGTCAATGCGGGTTCCACGGTGTCCTCTTGGACATACCAGATAGGTGCGAAAGGAAAAGGTATTCACAAGGGAAGAGCATCGATGAAAGTTTTCGGCTTGATCTTCACGGAACAATCTGGAGGGTAGAGGTCAGTAATGACGAAATCCAAATCATTCCCGTTCCTACTTGTACTCCTGAATGGTCTGCCACAAACCATCATGAACTGGGCCGCAATGAAACAAGCAAAATCTCGCACTTGTAGCCGGATGGTCTCTTCGTCGGCACGCGGAGGCGGCAGGAAACCGTACCGGTCGTAGAATTCCGCGATGATTCGTGCGGTTTCAGGCGATATCTGTGCGCCATTAGCCTCCTTTCTTTGATTCCACCAAGCCTACCTCTCCAGGGGATACAGCGGGACGTCGAACGCAGGGAGGGGCTCTGCCGTCGACTTTGTAGCATTTGAAATGCTATCGCTGAGCGGAGGCGGAGGGGACGACCACTCGTTTCCCTTTGCATAATCTCGAAGAAATAGAAGCCATTGGACCAAGTTAGGATCTTCGTCTTCCTCTGGGATGGGAGGTACGCTGGTCATGGTCCTTCGCTGGGGTGTCCGTCCGTCATGAGGGTTTGGAGCGACAATCACCTGCTCAGATCACCTAAGTACGCGTATCGCAATGTCGTAAACGAGAGATCAGACCCCATAACTGTCTCAACGCGCCACAGTACACCGTCTGTAAACTATACACGCTCACACCGCTCGGCATTCCCTGCGAAGACAACCGGAGCCGACGATCTCGCACCAGTACGCCACGGCGACCTCAGGTTCGTAGCGATATATTGACAAGAGGGCTCGGATCTGGTCTTTTGCATACAACTTGTGCGGCAGGACTGCTACGTCTCCGCAGTCGAAAACTCCAACAGCGCAGATGAAATTCAAATTATTACAAGCGCTCCGGCGCTTCGCGCCGGCTCCACTTCTGCCGGAATGATAGATTAAAATCGGAGTTTAAAAAGCTTCAGACGGACGGACAGGCTTAATTTTATAAATAGGGAGACATAGTAAGTAGTATGCAAGATAAGAATTCTAGAATCAGCCCAGCGTGGTCCCACTTCCAGTGGAACGTGCCAGGTTTGTTCCGAATCACCGATCGCTGAGACTCTACATGGCTCATTGTAGAGTGTGCACGATCCAGGAACGCACGAGGTGCGGAGAAATTTATTGCTTATATTGACGTCGAGACGTAAAAGAGCTATTCGCGTGGTGTGAAGATACCGCGTTGCCAGTATGAACTCCGAGAGAATTCGAACCAGGTGGTTCGATTGAAGATATGGATGCGCAAGGCCTGTTGGAGTCTCCCACTTCCAGCCGCATGTTGAAACCAAAAAAGGAATCCATCATCGGGTCGCAAAAGAAAAGAAAAAAAAACATATAACGAGTCGCCGACCCGAACAGAAC
>JARKIC010001174.1:0-146595 GCA_029378375.1 Mycena olivaceomarginata | reverse complement strand
CTGTTCCTTACCAAATCCTGGTTTCCTTCTGCATTCGCACAACGCGGTGGCTCGCCGCTCGCCGCGGCCCAGAATGGTGCTCTTTGTTCACGTCGTCTATTTTGTTCTTTCCCTCTTTCTCGCGATATCGCCCACTCTACACCTACTCCGCCGAATTTCGTCTCACACTCCCTCCCGACGTTTACTGGCTTCCTTGTCGAAGGGTCTCGCGGGGGAACGAAGGGAAACCATTTGCAAAACACATGTATGCTGGGCTTCGGGTCTTCTGCCGCGAGCGATTC
Organism: Mycena olivaceomarginata; assembly: GCA_029378375.1. Taxonomy (NCBI): domain Eukaryota; kingdom Fungi; phylum Basidiomycota; class Agaricomycetes; order Agaricales; family Mycenaceae; genus Mycena; species Mycena olivaceomarginata. Next base: position 146,314 of record JARKIC010001174.1, on the reverse strand, counting down.
GATATGGTGTTTGCTTGTTCTCCGTCGATCTGGCCCGATTTTCTCACCGGCAGCTCGATGCAGTCCGCCGAATTCATGCACAACAGCCTATTTCGTAATCGGTCTTTTGGGTTTTCAGGGTGAGCGGATAAATAAAACTCGAAAGACTATTTTCTGGTATGTTCCCCCTCCGGCATTGTGGCCAGCCACAAGGCAAAGGATCTTCACGCTACTAGAGGGCACTTCCTGTTCTGAGATCCGGCAGTAGGAGACATTGACATGCAGTCCGGCCATTATCCATCCGCTACAAGACACACACTTCATTTCATTAATCCGTTTCTCTCTGTCCGGTCTGGTCGGCGCATTCATTAAAATTAATATTGATTTGACTTGAACATCTGGTTATCAACTTCACGACTGCCAGCACACATGAGGATGGTTTTTTCCTTCTCGGACTTTCTCTCGCTGCCTGTCACTGCTCTGGGCTCATCATGGCAACATCGGTCAATGCGGCTGTTTCCGGAGGAGGGCCGGACGCTTGCCACGCCCTTCTTTTTGTGAGGGTTTGTGGGCGCACGAACAATCAATCGAATGATGGGAATGGAAGAGAATGGGCAGCGCTTCTGCGCGCGTCTCATCCGACGATGGCACGATCTTCTTCAACTGTCTTCGAATTGGCGCGCAAGCATTCGGTCCGTCCTCGACCCTTGTTAGCGTATTCAGCACGTGTCTTGTTTTGTTCTTTAATAGCGACCTCTCGCTTGTCAGGAACTTCAAGCCATTCACCCCCTGTTGCGGCGCCCCATCATCCATGCCGTTCCATCCTCTGAGGCCCGGGCAATGGGAGGAGCAACAGCCTTCGTACGATGCCTTCGTCAAGCTCTCGGCCGCGGCAGGCGACACAGTTCGTCCGGATCATCTAGAGGACGACACAGAATCTTCTCCCGCATTAAGCATAGACGATATTCTTGTGGACTTCCCGGAAGACTACGTCTCTTTGAACTACACTGGCAGTCCCGCTTCTCAGAATAATCGACGATTGTCACCCGACTATCCTGCAGGCCCCTCTAATATCGGTGTCCGATCTGCTCGCGGCTACCCGGAAAGCATAGCAGCTGAACGCTACGCAGTTCATCGCGTCGACGATACCATCTATGACGGTCAATATATCGCAGTCCGCGAGCCCGGCCCCTGCCAGAGACCTCCCCCATACACCGCACCGCATATCGATCGGCCTGACGCTGACCTCCGCAGTTCCGTATGTCTTGTAAACTAGCATATAGCAAGTGATGCTCACCCATTTTTTTCAGCTCGGTGCCACTGGACTGGATCGTGGCCCCCGGTTTTCCATGGATAGGCGGCCTGATCCCCGTGTCGATCCCCCGTTACTGTACGCCACGGGTGTCGAGGCTCAGATGGCGTTGCCACCCCGCGTTCTACGGGCCCCATTCGTTCCCAGACGCAGGAAACCATCTTCGGATCGCAGTGGGCATTCCGCTCGACCTACCCGTTGCCCTCGAGTCCTTGCTCGATCCACCCGCCGGGGCAAGGCCAACCCTGCCCTTGCGCCTGCTCATTGGCCTTGCCATCTACGGCAGCGAACAAAAAAGCCTCACCCTTCAAGGAATTTTCGATGCTCTCGCCGCTCGATTCGAGTACTTCAGAGAGCAGGATAGCGCGGGACATCCGTCTTGGAGGGTGAGCCCACAGCATGGCACGAGACCTCTGATACTGAAGACATTTTGCGTAGAGGTCCATCCGTCATGCTCTGTCTCTTTACTCTGTCTTTACCAAGATCGAGCGGCAGGAGGGTGACCCCGGGAAGGGATGCTATTGGACGCTCAACGTCAATGCCTGCGCCGATGGTCCGTATGACCGGCCCAGGAAACGCAACAAGAGAAAAGGGAGCGGCGACACGTCCTCGGATGGAGCATCTGTCTTTGACTGGGATGAGAGCCACCTCGATCGCGAGCGAGCATCGTCCGCGGTTTTCTTTGAGACGACCAATAGGGCTAGATCCTCTGCGATTGGCCCCACGAGAACCGTTGGGTCCCGTTCCAGAGCATTGTCTCTCGTAGGGGACGCCACTTCCATGCGCACTTCGCGCCACCGCACACGTTCTCGGTTCTGACCGTCAGTGTCTTTATATTTCCCTCGCCAAGGCGATTATTAACTCGTTCGTCAGTGTATCGTGCATACCGCAACCCCCACTGTATTCCTAAAGCACCGCTTCTTTCGTCGTGTACCACCACTCAATCACTTCCACCCTCCGCAACATTTGCCGCACCCCACATCTGCAGAGGGCTATTTATGGCGGGAATTCCCCCTATATGATTATGAACACAGGGTTACTATATAGCTTGTAATCGTACACCCGGACTCTACACTGGAATAGCTGTGACATAAACGATATGTGGGAGAAAAAATACGACAGACGTCCATTCGCGTTGAGTCGATGTCTATTGTGTTGTTTATCTCACACATCTATTATCTCAGAATTTTTCATGGCTTTGGTGAATCCAGTGTCTGTTGTACTCCAAGTGAGCCGTTGCCAGGATCCTTGACCAGTTCCACAATTTCTGCAACTTGCCCGTCTTCCTCGCAGGCAGATCTTAGAAGCCCCCTGAACAAATTTCTCCTGCAACGACAACCAGTGGTTATCAGTCCATGGCTGGATATATCGGCCCATCTCATCAGTTGAGGCTTCAGCTTGCAGAGATCCAATCTTGGTTGCTAGTGCTATTTTGGGTTCAGTATCAGGGATCTTCCGCGGCGTCGGGCTATGGAGAGGCATCAATAACTATGGTGGGCAATTTTCCCCTGCGCTCGAAGATCACGAGCATCGAGTCTTCGCGGATCCACAACAGCTCTTTGGCCCAAATTTTTCAAACATTTTCTGCCTCCTACCAAGAACGGCCATTTCGGCGAACCGGTATCTCTGTCTGTGTCTTGAACTTAACGGCTAACTGCAGCACTTTCTATCAATCAGCGCCGGGTACTGCCGCATCATGCTGTAAAACCACGGAGCACCCCTGAATCGAACCTGATCGGATTGCCGGGCATTTTGGGTTTAAGTACAAGGACGTACTGTACGATTTCGACCAAGTATTCGCCCATTGTGACCTGTGACCATAAGTATTCATTTGCCATCAATTCATCAGCGGGCAGGACTTGTGACCCCGATTCCAAGTGTTCGTTTTCAAAGTATTCATCGAGATTTGTGTGTGCTGCCGGCCGTTTCGCGTGCAATTCAAGCGGTGATTTGGAGCGGAGCGGTGCTGCAGAGGATACTGAACTTGACAAGAACTTGATGTCAACCCTGCCGACCTCCCGCTTGCTACTCACCGTGCGAAGAGGAATGCGAAAGCACCGAGCCGTTATGGTGGAGAGGACATGTGGGACCAAACTGTATCGTAGACGATCCAATTTATGTACGCTGTGCTCGATAACAGCGTAAATGATGCTACCATGCCCACGGTCGCGGATTCAGGAGAAAATTTGAAATTTTAGTCCTCAAAGAAGTTTATTCAGCCAAGTATTCAATGGTCCCAGTGACCAGTGACATATTTATCAAGTATTCGATTCATCGAGCGCTGTGACCCGTGACCGAATACCCGGTCGAAATCGTACAGTATAGCCACTTGAACTGCAATCAGTCTTCTTGAGCTCCAAATCGAGATTGTCTCAATTTAGACAGCCGTTTTGTTCATGGTGAAAAAAGTCTGCAGTCATGAGGCAGAGAGGCCGATATTGCAAAATGTCCAGATCCAACTCAATGAAGCCTATCGGGATATTCAACTGTTCAACTGTGAGTGGGTGCGCAGAGCTTGTCCATCCGTTCCGCGCGATGTCAGTTCTTCGGGTATCGGGCGGTGAAGTAGCCGCTAAAATGCTTCGCTCTCGAAAACTGATGCTTTTGGGAAATGCTAAAGGCTATCGACGACCCATCAATCTGTCGGTTGTTGCGGGTTAGCTTTCTGACCCTGCAGTTGAACAACTTCTTGGAGGTGACAGATGCCCACTCCACGAGCGCTATAAGCATTGAGCGAGGTACAACACGCGCTGCACGCACGAGTTGGTCTCTCGTAGACAGACGTGACTTCAACACTGAAAACTCCGAGTCGTACCTCGTGTACGCACGGTTGCCAAATGGCGGCATTCGTGTCTCGTTAGATGCGCCTGGCCAGTACTGCACGTCTAAGTGAGAGTCATAACCCCAAGGAGTAGTACGTATGAACATAATGATGGATAGACCGGAGGCATTTCGAAAGACAAGAACGTGAGAGTGGAGTGCCAGCGCGTTAATTATGCGTTACATACCATTACACACCAGGAACAGGAATAGCGTGGTGCTCAGCGCTCAGCGCTAATCTTAAGGCTCGAGGCTAGCCGGCACAGGAAGGCTTGATTAATTGCCAGAGCCTGGCGCAAATGAACGTGGGTCAGACTGCGGGCCACCTGGGTACTCAGTTTGGCCATCGCCCGTCCCGTATTCCGGGGTGTGGGGGGGAGGTTGACGCGAAATAAAACAGGAATATATTTGGCCATGGATGCGTTGGGGGGCCGTGCGTGGCATGTCTCGGGTATACCGTCAGGAAAGCGACCAAACTCAGCCCCGGCGCCGGAAGAGTTTTGTGCGTGTGGACGGCGTGCTGAATGAAACGCAGGAGTTTATGCTGTTCATGTCGAACTAAGGGAGTTCCACTGAGACGGCCAGAGATGGGGCTCGGATTGAAAATCCAGCGAAAAGATCAGACGCCGCGGCGAAGGGTTTCGTTTATCGCATCGAATCTTTTCCGTTCGAAGGCCGCATCGCGCCACAATCTCTACACGAACCATATCTACTGTTAGATGGTGCCCGGATCTACATGGATAGGTGCACACCCGCTGTGCAGCTTGATGTAGATGCTGCACGACACGATGCATGATTCCGCGTTCATGTCGGCGGCGCCCGAGTGGCGGCCTAGTTTTAGCAGAGCATCAACCGCAAAAGCACATGCCCGGCCGCAGGTACGGACCGTCGTTTGAAGACGCAGCGAGGCTTGGTGTGCACTGATCCTGGGAGAGTCGCAGCACATGACCGAGGTGACCTCATCTGTCCTTTTTCATCTGGTTCCCTTGCTTCTGGAAGAGAAATATTAGGTGCAGCGAATAGTAGACCATCCTATGTAGGTTCGAAGGGCTTAGCTCCAGGCCTGGGCATGTCAGGTGGAGAAGGGAATCTGGATGTGGGAACCTAATAAAATTGAACCAACAGAAAGTACTACTACCGACAAGGTGCGTTTCGATGATCCAAGATGAGTTTTTCACTACATTTTGATCTATCTCGCTCAACGACCTTTCGCGTCACGAAACGGGTCTTTCGACTATGCTTTCAAAAGAGTTAGCTAGTGAGAGACAGTCGATTTATTTTGCCGCGATGTGCGGCTGATCCCGAGGCTGATTGCCGAGTTACAACCACGACGTTGAGAATCTTTGAGATTGTTTCCCTTCCGCCAAGGACAGAGAACATCGAGTGTGGTCGGGCAAACCTCATATTACAGTTAAACACACCAGTCTGACGTGAATAGCAAGAAAAATTGTCCTTGGTCCGCTACCGTTGGTACGGCCGTCGCCGCGAAAAATAAATACCAATTTTGAAGATTTGTTTACAGAGCTTATAATTATGAGTACGAGAGTCAACACACAATTTTTGGAGTAGATATTGAGTAGAAGCAATCACCTGACCGTGTTTGATCTGATGACACATGCAGGCCTTTGTCACGGCATCCACTACAGGCACTAGCGTCTGAAGCTCCCCTGCGCCCGGATCTCTTCCTCGGGCTCGGACTCAATTAACTCGTCCTGAATTATGGGTTTTTTTTTTGACTTTTTGACGCTGTCTTGCACCGGGATTTTTCTTCGCATTTTCTTCTTTTTTCTTCGTCAAATTTCGTCCTTGGAGGCTCGGACTTTGACCGAGTCAGCCTGCTCTCAAGAAATGCCGCCCTGGCCGCTGCTCGTCTCGTTCGAGCCCGTACCCCGTCTCACGGAATCATCCAATGCAATATAATCCCGGGACGCTTAGGATGCGGTTTCTACTTCACTTTCGCGTGTTTCGGATGGCCTGTATCCAGGATGGAGGATGGAGCAGTATTCTTGTGAGCTTGCATCCATATCTCCTCTCTACCCTTCAATAATTACTGGTGTCAGGGCAGACTAGACACTACCCTTTGGAGTTTCAGCCTCTGTCCGAAGCTCCGAGCTCTCCTCAGCGATGAATCTGAGTAGAGTAACTGTGAGCAGTGAGCTCCCTCACTCTATTGCGTGCGTATGGTCGCGCCATTTTCGGGCCCGAACTTACGCTGCTCCATCATACGCAGTGTTCTCGCCCCGCGTTGCACTCATTTCCGGCGGTCTGGCCTCTTGCCTTCTTGCTGGGAGTCTGCCCGCCAGAGGCGCGCGCGCATACATTGCATCCTTCCCCTGTTGGAGTCTTCGTCGCGCAGGCGGCCCTCTCGCCGGTATCTTCAGTGGGGACATACGTGCATGTACGCTTCTCTGACTCAATCTTACGGGTGAGGCGCACGCTCCGATTTTCATCTCAAGTGTGTTGACGCTGTTTTTCTCCACAGCTTGGCGGCTCCTGCTCGACCTATTAATTGGCTTCCGAAGCTCCGATGCGCCTTCCTCCTTCACCTGACGCCCAAAGCCCTGCGTCGCAATTACGCGCTGCACCCATTCGCCCCCGAGCTCATCTCTTGCTCCTCCTTGCTCAACATCGCCATCGTCGATGTACCTTCGATCGGAGCGGTGACGCATACAAGACGCCCGCGCGTGGAGCGGAGCACGGCTTTTGCGCTATAGCGTACTCCTGCGTGGGGCAGACCGCTCGCCCGTCTTCGCGCCCGTTCGGGCTGGCTTCTAGCTTACGAGTGAGGCGCACACTCTGTTTTACTGGCTGCATGCTGACACTGCTATTCTAGCCGGGTGGTCACTGCACTGCATCTATTTTGGGCTTTCCCCATTGCAGACGGTCTATCCTCGCGTACATCCCAGCTTCCCCCACCGCCTTTCACGACATCCTCCCAATCGCCCTCCCTCGGTATCCTTCGAACGTACCCCACTCGTTCTCGCGGCATGGAGCTATGTATCACCGGTAGCTAGGGGCCGACACGACGAGCGACTATGCTGCTGCTATTCTACGGCGCCACGGGGCAAAGCGAGCAAAGCGCGGACGCAGCGGCCGTGGCAACCGGGCGCGCACACCACGCGCGATCGACGTCCTCCAAGGCAGCACCGCCCATCGTCTCTAGCCTAGGAGACGCTTATGCGTCACCCCATCGTCGATCGTGACAGAAAGGCGGTCAGAGGGAGGGAGAGGTCCGGCTCTCGCTTGCACTACCTTCCTCCCTGCTCTGCCTCATTCGATCCGTTTTTCTCCCCCCTCCTCCGCATTTGCGCACCCGAGATGTGTGGGCTTCGCCCCACCGGACTTGACGCTCCGACGGCGCTTTGAGCTGTCGGCACATCGTCACGGTGGAGTCGGTACGACGGGGTGACATCCTCGCTACCGCCCCGTGGGTCTCGAGCAGACGCTTATGCTTCACCCTGCCCTCGCCTCTCCACAACGAAGAGACGGGCGGGGTCCAAGGCTCGCTAGCACTCCCCTCGTCTTCCTCTGTGCTCCTACTCTACGCCCCCTCCGCTCCTACGACCCGCGCTCCCTCCTCGACGAGCCGTCCCTTTCGCTCTCCCCTGCGACGAGCTGTCCTTTCTACCCGCCTTCATTTCACACTCGAGATGTGCTTGCTTCGCTGTGCCGCACTCGACGGCGACGGTGGGGTCGATGCGCGAGACGCCGTGCTTGCTGCACCAAGCAGTGTGGATGCTAAGGTGGACGCGGATGTGGCGGATGTGACAAACACGCGCGCGGGGCAGTCGCAGCGTCTACGCTACCCTACACCGTGATCTAGACCCCAGGGCACGTCTTCTGAGCCCGCGGGTGGTCTTGGGAGCAGCACCATGTATCGTGACATTCGCCGTTGGAGTGTACTTGCTGCCGCTGCGCTGCGCGGTGTGGATGTGGCGAATGTGACAAACGCGCGCGCGGGCAGGCGTTGCGCCCGCCACCCTATACCGCGATCCAGGCCCGCGCGTCCTCTGAGCCCGCGGGTGGTCTTGGGAGCACCCATGTATCCTGATATTCGCCGTCGAGGTGCTGGGGCAGCGATGTATCGGTCGGATATGTCGTGCGTGCAGCCGTTCCAAAGACACGAAACGGTGTAGATGGGGAGATGGAGGTGGATGCAGTACGGAGGAAGCACGACACCAGCATCGACTTCCGAGCCGCAGAATGCGCACCACCATGCCCGGCAGTCATTCCTCGTCATTCTTCACGGAAGTTATGGAGTGTGTCGACTCCTCTTATGCCTCCTCGCCGCTCCTCCGTCCAGCTCGATGGGAGGACGAGGCATGAGAAGGGCAAGGTCTAATGCCGCACTGCTACTGCCTTCTGCCTTCCGGCGTCGCTGGCGGGAACGGTGGTCCGCGCGACGCTGTGCGGGGCGGTACCCGTCTCGGCGCCTCTCTCGTTCCGCGCCAGCTTCGATAAACCCACAGTCAGGCGCGACCCTACTATCACGCTCTGAGCTCCCGCCATCTCGTCATCCGTCCTAGGCCGTATCCACTCCACAACGAGCTCTTTCACCACCCATCAACAGCGCTCGGGGTCTTTTCCGTACTCGACATGTGCTTCGCGTGTCAGATTCGGCCGCTCCGGAGCTAGATGAAGCTGTGGATCCAAGCGAGGAAATAAGTCGACATTCAATGGTCCAAGGACACGGTGGACGGGTGGGGCTGGATACTACTACCGGGGCTGGAACGCACGGGTGGCAGCGCTGACCGTGGCATCCAGACTGGCACCAATCGCGCGCGTGCGATCCGATCCATTTGCCCACTCTGCCGCGGGGAAGTGTCCTCTGCGCCTGCTCGTCGTTTGTATATCTCCTTGCGTTGCTGCCCCACGTACGAGCGTTCTAAAGACACAACGCAGGAGTGGGAAGCGGATAGCGCCGTGTCGGCAGGGCAAGTTACGACCTACACGCGGGTACACAAGACCATGAGCAGCGCTAATTTCTGTCCGCTGCCCACCAATTCACGTAGGACCCGGGAGACGGAAAATACAGTGCCGGAGGATCAAGCCACGGCACCCAAATCGCCTCCAATCCCTCGATCGTAATGCATCTCCCGTACCTGTTTGGAGCCGCCGCTACCAATGTGCGATGGCGGAGCTGCGGGAAGGGGCTGCGTGCAGATGCCCACGACTCCCTCCTGTCTTTGCCGTCGTCTCGTGTAACCGCAGAGCCGGTTCGGCAGCACAGGCTTTCTCTGGAGCTCGCGATTCGTCTCGAAGGTGTCTCACTTCTTCCTCTTTATCTTGCCTCGCTCATGCAAACTGCCCACAGTGTTAGATTAGCATTCCCTCGCCAAGTCATCCATCTCAAGCGCCTTCACAGCCGCTTCTCAGACATCAGCGCTTTCTTCGGTCCACGCCTCTGGCGCCCTCAAGTTCGTCGGCCTCGCATTCATTCCCCCACGCACAGGAGTCAGCTCAGCGGTGGTAGCGATGGGACGCACCGGAGGAGCTGGGAGGGTAGCAGGGAGTCAGATCGAGGGTAGGAGGACCTCGGCTCGATGACAGGCGTGCCCAGTATGGAAACGATGGTGCGGAGGAGCGTGTGCAGCGGTGAAAAGCGCGGCGGCCTCAGGAGTTGCTCGCCGTTTCGTTGTTTGTGCTCCTGCGGACTCGTCTCCGCCCGCCACCCACCCATGCGGACGCCGTTCCGCGCGCGCCCCTTGAGCCGATGCATATCCCTGTGCGGGATTGATTAAGGAGCCGGAGATCAAGATGGAGAGTAGACGACGGACGAAGCGCCCCGACCAGGGAAGGCGCGCAGGACGGGTGTATGCATGCACGCGTCACCCGTCCTCTCCTCCAACCCCTCCAAAACCCTGCGCCGCGATGTGCATGCGAGACCGCTTAACTCGCCATCGATTCGAGGCAATAGACCGACAGAGGGAGATGGGGCTGTGGTGACGGAACAAGGGACGATCGAGTAAGGGCAAGATGCGAATATGGAAACGCGCGCTCAATGACTCAAGGACACATCATGATCGACGGCAATCTCGTCTTTCGTTCCGACGATGCAATGCGATGCGGGAGCGGCATACCCAGAGTCCGAGACAGAACGGATGCAAAGCACAAGAATGAATATTAATGCCGCGGCGGAGTGGGGCGAGTTTGGGGCGTCGGACGACAAACAAAGAGATGGTGGGGATGTCCGGCACTATACCGGAAAAAGGCGGTATAGACGGCGCACTCTGGACCGTCGAGCGCGACCGATTGAAGAAACAAAGTATGTGCCCTTTTCTCTATTTCCGGGATAGTGAGACTGACGCATTCATCACAGCACCTCGTCTCTCACACCCAGTCGTCAAGTCAGCGAGCAACTTGCCCCTGCGTCGTCCCCAGCTAAACCTCGCGAATGCCGTGACGACGCCGTCTCGCGCAGACTGTTGGTCATGGCAATTGCGTCTCGTTCTGACGATGCAAGGAGTGCTGTGGGCAAGACATACTGGCTGGAAATGGTGACAGCTGGCAAGCACGCATACGCGCATTGAGGCTGCAGCTCAGACTACCTGGCAGGCCACTGAATGGTGGATGCCTGCCTCCGTGGCTGAGATACGATGCCCTCGCGACCGGACATGCGCGGGATGGGTCTCGTGTAGCACAAGGGATACCCTCGTCAGTCGGAGGTGTGGTGGAGCACAGGCAGAAGGGCGCGAATTGGCAAGGAATCTGAAGGGTAGTTGTGTGAGCGAAGGAGAGCACCCCGCCCAAGTCGCGCTTTTGCGCACACGAAGACACGGCAACTCGTGTGGTCGGCGGTATGCGTACGTGCCACTGCTGTCTTCCTGTCGATCTATCATCCCCATCCCCTCCGCGCCAGTACCAAGGATCGAAGAGGGCTCGATGTCCGGCCGCCTCGCATCGTTTGCCGGGTTCGTCGAACGGTCAGAGCTCGTCGTGTCGCTTTTGTCGCAACCTTTGAATGAAATATTTTACGGTACGCGTGGAAGGAGAACCGCGCGTCGTGTCACCACACGTGATCGATATCACATTTCTGGTCGCGCTCCCAACATTCACGTCGTCCCTGGGAGTTCAAACGCGCGACTCGACGATGTCACAGGCTCGAATTGTCCCCTCATCCGCCCTCTAAGCCCCAACCCCATTCCACTCCTCAGAAGAATTGGGGTTCAAAGTTTTTTACCCAAATCTCCCTGTTCGCGTCCAAAATTCCACAGCAAAGTTGCAGGGGTCCCACTGGAGCACTGCCTTGACATTGAATGATTGCCCTGGAAACATCCAGAACAGTACTTCGAGCAGCGCGATTGGTGCGCTTGCAAAGGTTCGCCGTTTTTTGGTATTCAATTTGTGGCTACTTGTGGCATCCCGGACGGAATCTTGCGCTTTTTCCACCCCGAAATCAGAACATCAGAACGTCTGATCTTGCGCCTCGTTGGCTTGGAGATTCCCATCATTGAGGGCGGCGGTGACGCAGGTTCAATATGAACACTCCGAGTCGATATGCACTCTAATTTTCGCTAATTCCTTGCAATTTCAGGTGTGCTTTCGGCGGATTGAGAATACGAGTGCACTTTTGAATTCACGTGAAGAGTCTCCAACCACCAAACCAGCGGAATATCAGAATTGCCGCTTCGGGTGCCATCAGAACTATCAGAAGGTCGGATTCCCAATTCAGGCCCCAAAGTGAACTCCTGTCCCAGCATTCATCCTCTCTGTGCCAAAGTTTTCCGTCCGTCACATACGGGTGCGGCCATGTCGCGCTTGATAACGCTCAGGATATAAATCTCCGCATCGGCCACGCGCAGGGGTGGAAGCAAGATGGAAGTTGTCATATCCGTTGCATTTGTGAGATGGTTTTTTGGGGTGCAAAATGCCCTTGCGTGTACATGAGATAAATTTCTAGGGTGACACCACTTCGCGGCGGAATCGGCGGCGCAGCGGAGTTAGGATATGTCCGAGTTTGGGTCACTTTGGGACGAACGGTCAGGAGGGCTTTTGCACGAATGGCAACTGGACGCAGTCGATTCTTTCCCAGCTGGCCATTTCTGACACCTCTCTGACCGCTTTTTCGGACAGTAACGTTGGATTGAACGCACAGATGGTCCCAATAGACCTTAACAATCCATGGCGATTCAAAAATTCTCGCGGAGGCCGTTGAAAGTAGTTAATAGCCCCTGGATAGCTGCATATTTCGTGCAAAAGTTGCCTCTCGGCCCTAGTGGTCAGCTTTCGGTGTGGGCGGAGAGGTCTCTGGGGTCCCATACCCGCACTGCCCCACGATATGCTGTGCCGAATCTGACGATTCTCCTCCAAACTTCACAAGAACTTGAGGTAAACGGACGCGTCTATGAAGTACTCGCACTCTCTGAGCACTTTTACGCGTCGAATATGTTCTCGCGTGGGTTGACATTGAACTTTTCTTCCAAAAGCCACTGAATTGAACCAGAACTGCGTCAGAAAACCGAAAAGTCGCTATGCAGGTACGCCCAATTTGCTTGCTTTCCTGGAATCACTCTCAATCAGAACATCAGACGTTCTGATATTGCTCTGAAACTTCGTTGGAGAATTTAATTCGCCTCGAATCGGCGGCATCTCTCCGGAGGAGTATTTAACGTCGACCCATTATACTCGATATCCCATTTCTAACATGGGTTCAGGCTCTCTCGATACATACCGTCTTCCCACAGACACCGTACCCACCCACTATGACCTCAAAATCCGCACTGACCTCAAGGATCTCACCTTTGACGGCGCTGTCTCCATTACGATTCGGTTCGTCAACGACACGTCCACTATCTTGTTGAATGCGTTCGAGCTCGAGCTCGGGCCATCTTTCGTCCTCGTCGACGGCAAGACGATTACTCCCACAGACCAGTCGTTAAAGACCAACACCCAACGTGTTGCGCTTTCGTTTGCAAAAGCTTTCTCGGCTGGGTCGGAGGCCGTTGTGCGCATGACTTTTCGCGGCAAAATTTCCGGACTATCTGGCTACTTCAAGTCTGAGTGGGTGCACGATGGTGTCATGGAATACTACACGGGGACTTTCTTTGAGGTATGTCGCCCGCGCCCGGTCTCGATCTTGTCTTAACGCCGTTCTTAGCCAACCTACGCTCGACGCACGTTTCCGTGCTGGGACGAGCCGGCGCTGAAGGCCACCTTTGCGGTCTCTCTAATCTCGCGCGCAGGAACCGTCAATCTCAGTAACATGCCCTCCTATTTCGAGGGTCCCTACAATCCTGAGCAGGACCCGCTCGAGCCGTCCTTTGGTACCGGGAAGGATGCAGCGGAGTGGATCATCACTCGCTTCGAGACGACGCCCAAAATGTCGACGTACATCCTCGCCTTCGCCAATGGGCCCTTCGCGCATGTGGAAGGCTCATTCACTAGCGCGCTCACTGGCAAGGTCCGCCAGGTCAGGGTCTATGGTGTGTTTTATGTGGTGATTATGGGTAGCACCAAAACTGATATGTCGGACTAGCCACGCCCGACCTCATTGGACAAGCACAATTCCCTTTAGAGCTGACGATGAAGGTGCTTCCGATGCTCGAGACGATGTTTGACATGGAGTATCCCCTTCCGAAGATGGATATTTTGTGTGTACGTTGAAGTCCTGGTTATCCATTCGATTGTGTGAATTTTTCCCTAGGCGAACGGGGCCCTAGGTTTGCATTTTTTCCGGGGCAATTTGTTCGCTAGCTTACTCTCACAGGTGCTTTGGAGAGCTGGGGCTTGATAGTCGGTGACCCAGGCGCATTTTTGTTTGATCCCGCCACCGGGTCGACGGCGACGAAGGAGCGTGTCGTGTATGTCACTAGCCACGAGCTTGCGCATCAATGGTACGGGTAATACTTCGCTGCAAGGCGATTATTACTGACCGGAGCTTCATAGGTTTGGAAATATTGTCACAATGGAATGGTGGGACAATTTGTACGTTTTCGCCTCGTTGCTTGGGACATACCGATTCACACATCTCCAAGATGGCTGAACGAAGGCTTCGCGAAATTGGTAGCTCCTCGCCATTTATTCATCATAATCATGCGATTGACTATATATACGAATGACAGCTCGGAAGTATTATTTCAGAGAAGTGAAAGTTCACACTTTACTCTGACCACATATCCTGACTCCTTGGAGGCTCTACCCAGAATGGCACACCGCAGCAGCAGCAGTGAATTTATCTCTTAAGTACGGGCTAAACATGGATGCGAGACTTTCGTCCCACCCCGTCCAGGTAGCCTGTCCGGATGCGAACAGAGTGGAAGAGGTACCTTCTCCGCAATCACACGATGACCCCACTTCTATACTCATCCACCCATAGACCATGGACGGGATCACTTATATGAAGGGCGTGTCCCGTAAGTCTTGCTGTGCCGCTCTTCTGATTCTCAACTTGAATCGCTCATGTGGCGATAGTTTTGCGAATGGTATCCAGCCTACTGGGGGAAGAAGCATTTTTCAAAGGTGTTGCGCTCTATTTGAAAGAACACCAATACAAAAACAGTGTCGCCGAAGATCTGTGGAATGCTCTCAGTCGTACCAGCGGTAATTCCCGCGCTTGAATTCCGTGTATGCTAAGCGCTAAGGATCCGTAGGCACCGATGTGGGCAAACTGATGAAGAATTGGATTTCCAAGGTCCGTCGCCGCAAAATCAGACGCATGGACAGAAGCTAAAGGTTCATCCAGACCGGGTACCCCGTCCTCACCGTTACCGAGGTCCCGGGAGGAATCAACGTTCGGCAGAACCGGTTTCTCGCAAGCGGTATCGCAAAAGCGAAAGACGATGAGACACTCTGGTTTGTGGGCTTCTTCATATTATCTCGAAATTGAATATCCATGGCCACAGGATTGTACCTCTGCGCCTCCAGAAGATCAATGCTCAGCGGACAATATTATTTTCTGGACGAGAAGAATTCATTCCGCTTGATACCGAGCAGCCGTTCAAACTGAACGCATCTTCAACTGGATTCTGTCAGTAACTCCGTTTACGCTACATTCAGCCATTCTAATTATTGCTAAGATCGAGTCCTCTATCAGACGGAGAAACTCAATAAACTTGCGTTGGAAGCAGCCAAAGGAATCATCTCTGATATGTCCGGCCTTATGAATGATGCGATGGCTTTTGCGAAAGCCGATCTCGCCAAGTTGTCCGCCGCTTTGACTTTGATGGATGGCTTCGCTGCGACAGAGTGGTGTATGTCTCACATAGTTCTGGACTTCTTATGCTGATTTTCCGTGCAGATATTGTCTTAGAGGGGATCGCCGCCAACATAAGTGCTTTGCTAGATGCTTGGTGGGAGAATCCTAACATCGTGGAGTGTCTTCAACGTCTGGATCGCGTGCGTCATTTATATTGGGACAATGTTCCAATCTATAATCCTCTTTCGTCCAGCACATTTTCGTCCCTTTGGTTTCCAAATTGGGGTACCACTATGATGCAGGAGAGTCAACCGATACAGCAGCTGTGAGAACTCTTGCGATCAAGCGCGCGGCTTATGCACGAGATCCAAGGTATGATCGTTTTCGCGGGCGATACAACAAAGTAACAAATTTCCTACACATCCAGCGTCATGGCGGAATTACAGGCTCAGTTCTCTGCGTTTACGGCAAATCAGGAGGCGTCGCCGCTCCGTCCGGACTTGACTCCGGTGATTTATACAGTTGTAAGCAGTCCATATTCATTATTTGGCTTGCTGTGTTGACCTCTAGCTCACAAGGCGGTGCGCCATGGTGGGAGGAAGGAATACGATTTTATTTGGGCCATTTTGAAGACGACGAAGTCTCCTGCCGAGGAGGGCCACGCTGCGTACGTTGTGTTCTGTTCCCCGTGCACGAATGCTGATACGGCTCTTCTCAGCTTTGCTATTGGCGCAGCAGAGGATTCTGTGCTCATGGCAGAGACCTTTGAGCGGCTTTTGAAACAAAACGATAGTAACGTTGATTGGCTTCTAGCCGCCCTCAGCGCGAATCCGAAATCTCGCCGTCCAATGGTGCAGTTTTTCAAGGACAATTACGATACCGTGAGTGAATCCCTTCGTCGTTGTTGCTGCAACGAACGGGCATGTAGCTTCAAGCACGATTCGAGACCTGCGGATTTTTTGAGAACTATTCCCAGGTGAGTAGCAAATCAATGGCTTGAACCGGCGTTCGCTCACGTTATTTGACTTCAATCAGCAACCTTTCAGACTCCTGGCGACGGTTTGAAGATTACGAAGATACTGTGGCCTTTTTTAAAGTTGGTGTTTACTATTTATTTTCTTGGCGGTTATATTCAATCGACCTCAGACAAAGGACACCTCGAAGTTCACTCGTTCAGTAGATCAAACACTGGAAGCCATTCAGACGAATATAAAATACCTCGAGGTAACGTGGCATTTTGAGCAGCTGTACCGTTACTGAGTCACATTCTAGCGCTCTACGACCGATATTTCTGAGTGGTTTGTGGAGTGGAATGCGAGGCACCCGTAAAGAATCTATTCTCAAGTACCACTCGAGTCTAGTAGTAGTATTCAATCAATCGTCGACCTCATCCCAGATCTCCTCCGGAAGCTGTCCCGCGAGCACGAGCGCGAATATGGAGAAGGCGAAGAATACGAAGTAAACAAAGTACCCTCCCATGAGATTGTGTTCCACAGAAAGCGAAAACAAGGACGTGGACAAAGCTGGGCCGAGGGCCCGAGCCAACGAGGCTGATGTCTGAGACATCCCGTTGGCCGTACCTCTGCTGGACTTGGGTGCCGACGCTTGCACGAACATGAAAATGGCACCTAAACAATGAGCGGATGTTTATCAGCTGCTTCAGAGACACTTGAATAGGAACAAGGTCGACGCACCGAACGCGAGATCCATCAGACCACCAAGGACAAGCATACACCCAATCAGGACCCATATTATGGGCGACACCCCGTCCCGTTGAGCAATTACGCTGATAATTGGGAACAAAGCGAAGATCGGGAGACATGCCGTCAGGGCCCCGACGAACACACGCTTTTCTCCGAAACGGCGTGCCGCGCGCGCGAAGAAGAGGAACTGGGACAATCCCATGGTGACGCCATATGCCGCTATGACGAAACCAATTTTGGAAGGCGGTAGTCCGAGGCCACCTACAAAGCAAAAAGATATACTGAGCGTGTGAAAGGACAGGGAAGAAAAGGTAAATACCTATTTCGAGCGGCCATAGCGAGGAACAAGGGAAGAAGCGCAGACAATGCGATACTTAAGAACGCAAGTGCGACATAGTTCGAGATGGATATGAGCACCGGGAACACCAAAAGCTCTCGGACTGAGCGCGGGCCAACACGCTGAGTTGGCTGTACTTCATCTGCGGGGAAATCAATGTCTGCGTCGGCGCTAACTGGCGGTTTTCTCGGGGGTACGCTCTGTTAGTAAGAATCATAAGAATTCAGAACTCGAAGGCAAGTTACGCAGAACGACATACCTCCTTAAACAACACAAGGACCACCAGGCAACCGAGAAACACAACGCCTCCCGTTACGAGGCACGGCAGAAAATACGGAAAATCCTGCCAAAACTTGCCGGGGAATATTTTTGGGAACCGATCGTGTGGGCGGGCGAGTGTCCCTCCCAGGAACGGGCCGAGAGTTGCCTGGTATGTCCGAATTACGACGTTATAAGCCAACGCAACGATGGTTGCTTACCCCGATAGCCCACACGACTACAGCGACAGTCAATTCCGCGAGGACACAGGGAAAGACGAGTACTTACCGGGGAAGTAGGCGATAGCTTGTCCGCGATTTGTGCGGTCCGTCAAGTCCCCCACCACACTCTTCATCACCCCTAGTTCATGGGATCAGAGAAACGTGCGTAGGAACGCCTTGAGAAATTCACTAACCAGCATTTCCGCTTAAAAGCCCACACAGACAACGGCTTTCAAAACAGAATTAGCGATCCAGCAAATGAGTTCGGGATGCCAGAAAGTACCGACCTAACAACCAAGGTCCAGAATGTGCGCGACAGCCCGAAACACATGATGGACAAGCCCGTCCCGAAAAGCCCTAGCAGGAGGATGGGCTTCCGACCGACGTGGTCAGAGGCTCGGCTCCATTGCAGGACAGTCACCGCCTCAGTGAGGAAGAATAGGGATTCCTGAGCGAATTGCGATTAATTGTAATTGGCTTCCGTGCGGGCAGGCACTCAACGATCTATGGGGAAGTTGACTGAGACGCTCTCGACAATCAAAAAAATTGCGCACCAGGCCGCTGGAAATTGGGCACATGGTGAGACATCGCAGCGATGTTCGACCAGACAAAGAACGCACGCATAATATCCCACTTTTTTCTCGTCGCCGCCTGTGATATCAAGTTCACTAACGAGCTGCAAAGTGTTAAGGTCTCGGGGGCAGATATGGATACCCAAAGGCTAAACCCACCCACCTGATTGATGTAAGGGTAAATCGACTGACTTGCGAGCGGCTCGCAGATCTGGATGAACAATATGACGGAGAGTTGAAGCTTGGGAAGGGGCGTTCGGGGCGGGCTGCCTGGCTTCGGAAGCAGGGCTGTTGTTTCGTCCATGTCGTGGCGGCGGCGAAGGAGTGCCGTTAAAACTTTTTGCAATTTGAGACTGAGTCATCCAGACTCATCGATCAGCCGAACGGAGCAAAGGCTTCGTTTATCGCGTGTCTCTTGTTCACTTTTTACCACTCCACCGTCCAATAACAAACCTTCGATTTACATAGCGTCTGTCACTTCCGGTTTTTTTCGAATCCATTTCAAGTAGAGTAATCTCTGGCTGCCCGCTCCTGTCTGGAATCACACAAGTATTTCTGCAGTAAACATCTCCTCCTCGAGTTACGTACGAAACGGATAAATTCAACCGTACGGTTACCAGCCACGCGCCTCCCAGTCCGCCGCCGTATCCCGCGCAGTTTCCGCCATGGTGCGATACTTCATTCCAAGCACGCGCACAGATTTGCTTGCGTCATAGCGAATCTGATGGACCGCGTCTTTCCCGGCCCCAGGCACGCCTTTTTGATACTTTCCGTGGGGTGAGTGTGGCGCCGCGTCCACTAGTTCAAATGAAAGTGATTCAGCCAAATAAAAACACGAAATAAAAAACAAGAACGCACGCCAATCCTGCCACACGAACGGCCCGGCGCTGACGATGATGCGCTCGCCGCCGGCTTGGGCCTTGAGGAGCGCGAGAACGTGCGCGCGGCCGAGGTCGCGGACGTCGATCCAGCAGGAGCCGGTGTGGCGGGTCGCGGGGGACGATTCCTCGGTCAACATGGTGTAGAACTGACGGGCGGAGGTGCCGAGCCCGGCGGGGGTGGGTGCGTGGCTGATCGTGGGCTGAGATATGGATCAGATGAATGGATAGATCAAGGAGGACAGGGTAGGGGTGAAGAAGACGATAAGATACATACCCCAAATACGAATGGAGGGTTGAGGACGACGAGGTCCCATCCGATCTCGTTCTTGTGCTTCTCAAAAAAGTCCCAGGCAGCTGCGGGAGGAGTTATATTCTGTAATGTGATTATGACACCAGTCACCGAGAACACACCTCGTTCGGCAAGAGTTTTAGAAGCGCGATACTTGGTTATCGCGGGCGCCGCGCGACCCAGCTCCGCCACTTCCTTCGGCGCCTGCTGGTTCCAGTCAAGCTCACTGAATGTCTTGGGCTCGGGCTCCACTTGGAGCACGGCTGCGCAGGAGGACGTCACGACCACGCGCTTCACCGAGGTCCTATGAATCCGCGGCGTGAAAACCATCGACCCAAGCGAAGACTCGGACGAGGAAATATTACCCGTGCTTCAAAGCACTCTGAAGGATTCCGACGGTGCCATGGATGGCTGGCCGGATGAGCTCTGTGCCGACGGGGATGTTATCGACGTGTGCAACGGAGAAGTTGGAACGCACCGTCCGGTTCGTCCACCTGGAAGTGAAATGGGGACGCGGTGTGCTCGATCGCATCTACACCTTTGACCGCTTCGTCGAATGCACCCTCCTGAGTAGTTTTTTAACGGGGAATGGCCAGAAATCAGAACGCCCGCAAGTACTTGGGTGATATCCGGAACGACAATCAGCTCGAACTTGTCACCGTACGAAGCAAAGGTTTCGTGGAGATGGGCAGCCTTCTCCGCAGAGCGGACGGTGCCGCGCACGGCGAAACCCTCCTCAAGCAGCGCGCGGACGACCCACTAGGCAGAATGTAATCAAGATCGAATTGCATCAGACCAAGTGGGGGCTTACAACGGCTATGAATCCGTTGGCACCAGAGACGAGCACTTTACCAGAGGTTACAGCGGGCATTTCAGATTTAAAGGGAATGTCTTAGAGATAAGACGGCTGCAAGACGGCTGTGTATACATGTTGTGGTGGGAAGAAAGCCGAAATAGCTGCTCTGCACGTGCCCCTCGGCGCGTCGCGTCGCGTACACATATACAAATATAGCACTAAGCGAAGTGCGGGACCGCATCTTTCGCTATGGTGACTCGAACCCGGAGCCGCAGCGGTACGGCCGATATAAAAGCCGTGCTTGCTTCCCGCTTCCACCCAAATTCTCTCAGTACTACCCATGTCAGAAAACCAATCCGCTACTTTCAAACTTGTTCTTGGTGCGTACCTAACGTTTCTCCTTGAATCATCATTCTGACATACATCGTTATACCTCTTCTCTCGACGTTATTTTCTCAGTCGGTGATGGTGGAACCGGAAAAACCACATTCGTCAAGGTGGGTCGCTTCTCTTCTCTTGGTTGCTACGTATCGACCTGTTCCCAGCGCCACTTGACTGGAGAGTTCGAGAAAAAATATATCGGTAGATCACCCGTACACCGTCGCACCTCCGCCTTCATCCCCTAATCTACAACCCCCGGCGTCCTGTTCAGCTACTCTCGGTGTCGAAGTGCACCCTCTTTCGTTCACGACTAACTACGGCCCCATCCTCTTCAACGTGTGGGACACCGCCGGCCAAGAGAAATTCGGTGGCCTCCGCGACGGATACTATATCCAAGCCCAATGCGGCATCATCATGTTTGACGTTACCTCGAGAATCACGTACCAGAATGTGCCCAACTGGCACCGCGACCTCGAGCGCGTCTGCGAAAACATCCCCATTGTGCTTTGTGGCAACAAGGTCGACATCAAGGTCTGTTTTCGCTGCTTTTTTCAGATTAGAATCTCATGTGAGGCTGTTCTACCCAGGAACGGAAGGTGAAGCCCAGCAGCGTGACTTTTCACCGCAAGAAAAACTTGCAATATTTTGAAATTTCGGCCAAGTCGAACTTCAACTTCGAGAAGCCGTTCCTCTACCTCGGGCGCAAGCTCATCGGGTAAGCAGTGTGCTCTTGACGCAGGCTCACTGGCGTTGACGCACATTCAGGAGCCCCGACCTTGCTTTCGTCGCACAATGTAGTCTGCGCCCCGTGGAAGTTGACCTCGACCCCGAGACGATCGCACGTTACAACGAGGAGCTGGAAAAGGTACCGAATTCATGATTCTTCAGTCCACAACTCACATCGTCGGTTTTTCAGGCAGCGATGCTCCCCATTCCCGACGACGATGACGATCTCTGATCGGCCCCCAACTTCCCAACTTCCCAACTTCCGATTCAACTCGGTCGACCGGCTACATGTGTTCCTGGATTTTTCTACGACGCGCCGATTCAACTCTGGCAGCATTCTCTTTTCCTTACCTCGGAAGATCCGTCTACTCATGAACGGACCTGTGTCCGTTGCATTTGTAGCGCCGGAGATTCCTCTTCCCGTTATCATTGAATACGCCTCCTGCATGTAAATTACAATCGATACTCGAAATGCTAGCTCGATGCTGGGGTTCTTGATTGGACCCCACGTTGGCCTGTTTCATTTTATTCCGGACGTGGGACATGAGATTCGTACCAGTGAACTGAAAATCCAGCCGGGCATCGAAGATGAGTATCAGTGATTGGTAATATATACTCCCACCCGCACGGTTTGCACTGTGTGGTTGGCATTCATGGAACCCATGATTTTGAGCGCAGAACATTGCGAGAAAAATTGACCTGGAAGAGATGCAGTCACGCCTCGAGAGTTCGAAGCAGTTTGAAAAAAAATTGATCCCCCTCGGTCCGCACGATCCATTGTCTTGCGGTACAGGGAGAATTTCAGGCATGATTGGACTGGATCCAGAGATTAACCCTTTCAGGCAAGGATATCTCGGGTTGCGCGTAGCTGGCTGGCTGTAGAGACGTTCCAGATCGCTCCAACGGAGTTGCTGTTCGGTTAAAGCCAGAGTCAAGTGGAAACGAAGGAGAATGGTCCAGCAATCAGCACCAGTACCCAGACAGCACCTTTGTGAAACATAGAATATGACACCCAAGCTGACTACATTATCGATTCGATACTGCCTGGGATTTCATCGAATGCACTCAACTCCCTTCCACAGCGCATGCAACAGGCCCGCCCGCTGCAGCAGTTCATCGCTGCAGTCCACTCAGCGAAGGAAATATCGATAAAAGGTATGCCGCAACCGGCGCCGGGTCAACGACCACAGACGTCGAATCCTCCGGGTGGAATCAGAGTCGCCCGGGACCGGGCGCGGAAGCGGGAGAGATGGTCAAGTGCATCGACGGTGATCGTCGAATTGACGAGCAGAGTAGGGGGGAGGGGCTCACGGGACAAAGTAAGGAGAGTGAACTTTATAAGCGTGGCTTGGTCGCATTTCGCTGCGAAGGTCGTATACCGCGTTTCGGAGTCTGCGGCAGCGGGGATGGAGTTCAGAGTGCCTACCAGGTTCCTGAGCGACCAGACGTCCTTCATATTCATGAACACCACGATGGATTTAGACGAGTGCAAGAGTTAAGAACACCGATCTACTGCGAAAAGAGTTCAATATATTTGACAACGAATTTAATTGAGAGAACGAAGATGCAGGCATGTATACGTAAAACTGGACACTGCAATCAGGAATTGGTTGGGGCGACATGTTTCGAGGGATGGTCGTTGTGGACTTGGTTCTTCAAATCTTCGAGCCAGTCCCCGGCATACTTCGCCATTGGCATGTGCATCACCATCTCTCGATGGACATCCACTGGCTTGAATCGAAATATCGGCGGAGGGTTCCCTTTCAATGCATCCGGTCCGACGTTGCTCGCAATCATGAAGACCGAGGCATAGTCAGCGGTGCCGCCACTGCTCTTCTGCAGGCGCTCCCGCGCCTCGACGTGCATCGGCAGAACCTGTTCGCGGTACTGGTCCAGCATTCCTACCTGATCCAGCATGCCGTCAATGACCTCGTTTTTGAACATGCCCGCGTTCAGGATGCGCCATCGGGAGCCCACATTCGCGTGCGGGCGCGGTTCCATGAAGATGACGAGCCCACCCTGGCCGATGCGCTCCCATTCGTACTTGAGATTAAGCCCGCGAATGCAGGCAGCGAGCAGCGTGGCGTCAAAGCGTACGACCCAGTGACGAAGGTGGCGCTCCAGGCCTCGCTCCTCGTCATCAACCTGAGCGAGCTGGCGCACGTTGTGGTCGCACACAGGCTTGTGCTGCTTCCAGTTTTTCTCTGTGTGGCTGAAGGTTGGCTACGGGGTGTGAAGCAAGACGGTCGGACGCACTTTGACACTCTACAGACTGCTCGCACTGTTAGATTATAGTCCGTGCAGAATGAGAAGCATTTACGCAGTAGTAGGCACATCTGATGTACGCAGGGTGAGGTGAGGTGCAAAATGGTATGAGTTTTCTTACTTGCACCGGGCGCATCCCTTCAAGTCGCGGTGATTGAAGCACTGATCCATTGAACAGAACCGTACGGCCCCCTCCTCATATGCTTTGTCCCCTGTGCCATCTGTCTGGTCGCGTTGTTTGGCAGGTTCTGTGGCAAGCGAATCGGTTTCGTAGGTCCGAGCCGTGAACCGTACAAGTGGGCTTACTTTTGGTCGTTGTCGATTTCTTACCGCGACCGGGCATTTTGAGCGACTTTTTGGCGTCAAGAGGAGATTTGGGAAGAAAAGAGCGAAGCAAAGATGCGGGATTGATAGGCGGAAAGTTCCGCCATCACGGAAAGTTCCGCGTTGCGCCAATGCTTGCCACATTGGAAACCACCTCGCTCGGGAGGCCCCGTGAAGCTCCGACCAAGGCTTGTCCGAAGCCCACAAATGGGCAACTCTAACGAAGCTTGGTCCAGTCGCCAAGGAGTGAACAAGTATGCCTTGAAAGGGTAAGAATGCGTAAGTTTGCTGCAATGACTACAAAATAGCTGTCAAGGCTGACCCGCAGGCCCAGATCGCCCTCCTCAAGCCCAACGCGAAGCCACCCAAGGCTGCTGCGAAGGGCAAAGGGAAGGACCACAACTCGAAGCCCAAGAAGGATCGGAAGGAGGGCGCAGACACAAAGGCCGTTGACGCTGACGCAGGCGAATCGTCCAAGACGAAGAAGGGCAAGAAGAAGGCAAAGGCGGCGGAGTCGCAGACCAGCGACTCCAAATAACCACTGGCGCCCCGCCCGAATCGTCCGACGGTCTCTCATGGGTAAGCCCTTCGGGCTCCAGGTTTCACCACCATAAACCTGATTCCTACCCAGATCCGTTCTTTGTCGCCCCCATAGATGTCCGCGCTAAATTTGTTCTGAGTCAAATGTCGCTATTGTATTTCGATACATGGTTAATCAATCGCGCATTCCATAATTTGACCGATGTTGAACTATCGACGGAACAAACTAAGCTACTCGTGCTCAGTCCTAAATTTGTCCTGCGACCCAAAGCTACCCCCATCTCTTCTGTCACCACCAGTGTTGACGACTTCAATTATCGACTCCGTCTCAGAATTGATAAGATCGCTGAGGAACAAAAGGTTAATAAAAATACCTTACACCAATACTTCACCGGCGGGAAAATGGATAAAGGACAACCCATGTTCGTTCCCAAATTCCATATTCCCTCGCCCGAGGCCGAAGGGCCGGCATTAATTGACAAGATCAAAACTGCGCTGGTCAAAATGCGTAGCCAGATTGAAGTCAAAGTATTGGACAGACATTTGGTCTGCATCTGCCCCAACCTTAAAGCTAAAGAACTTGACGCCCTCCTAAATCTGCTGTCTGACAATAGCATCCTCGCTGTCCCAGCAGATAAAAACTTGGGACTGTGCCTTGTCATGGCTGAATGGTACCACAAGATGGGTGTTAGTCTTCTGGAGAACCATTCCTACCAAGAAGTGTTTCCCGACCACTTGCTGTTGAACAAATCACTGAGGAGCATAGTTAACTGCGCAAGGGAATGTCTGGGGAACCCCCGCTTCAACCGCTTCGGACAGTTTTCCATCCGGACCCGATCCGGATGCTTCGGCCGCTTCAGATGCTTCGGATGCTTTTCCATCCAGACCGGCTCTGGATACTTCGGATGGTTTTCTGCCCGGCACTCCAGATACTTCTGCGCCCTTCTATCCGACCGCCAAACCACCCGAGACATCTGTCTGCTCTCGCTGGCACGTGCTGTGCGATCAGGCCCGCAATCATTGTAGATACATCTGGACACGTGCTACTGGGTAGTTACCAATTAGTATATAAGGTTTCACCTAGCATGGGAATCCTCATCCTTTCTTTTCGGATTCCCCCGCTAGGTGCATAGTATTTCCACTCCTGTATTCTAGTACCTATATTTATGCTTCGGATTCCCCTGCTAGTTTCCGCGCCCCGCGCCGAGCTTAAGGTTGCCCTTACAGGGAACTACTCACTGATCAGCAATTCATCTGGCTCTCCGCCCCGCTCAATGCACAGTGCGAAAAGATCCCAGTCTTGAAGGTCATCCCGAAGATTCACAAACTCCCGATCTCTGGCCGACCTATTGTCCCATTGTTCGATACTCTGTTAGCGAACACATTGGCTTGGGTTGACCATCAGATTAAGCCATCACTCACCCAGTTCCCATGGATCCTCCCAGACTCGAAGAGCTTCTGTTGAGACATCCATAATGTGAAACTGCTGAGAGGCCGTGACATTTGGCTGGTAACTGGAGATGTCATCGCAATGTACCCTAACATCCCAATTGATGATGGGATTACTCAAATTGTGAACATGCTCAACTCGCTGCTCATGGACTTTAATAATCCTGATGAGGCAGCCCAGTTAAACTTCAAGTCATGCACCGAGTTGACTATTCTCCTCCTGTGCTTTGTCCTGAAGTTCAATTACATCGCATTCGCGGGTAAAATGTACCAACAGGTTATTGGTACAGCCATGGGGACAGTGTGCGCCCTGATGTATGCAACCTTTTCCTGGCACTTTTGAGGCACGTGCACTTGAAGACCTGCGAGATATCATCCTTTTCTACAAGCAATTCATAGACGATGCATCCGCTATCATCCATGGATCGCGGGACAATGTCAAGCACTTCAAAGGCTCCCTCCACCCTAATATGAAATTTGAGTGGACGGTTTCAAGACTTCAAGTACCTTTCCTAGATGTGCTCGTATCCCTGGAGATGGATCCAGGACCTGCCACCAATCCACAGTTCAGATTGGTTACATCCGTCTACCAGAAAGCCTTGAATGCATACCTTTACATCCCCTGGAACTCCTGCCATTCCCCAGACTCCAAGCATGCTTGGATCAAGGGCAAATTAATTCGCTATGTGCAGATATGTTCGAAAGAAGCCGATTATGCCAGAGTTCAAAGCAAATTCATGGTCCAGCTCCATGAACGAGGATACCCAGGGATCTGCCTCCAGCGTGTCTTTGAGGAAATAAAGTACAAGGTCGAACACCCAACGGTGCTCAAACCCAGTGTAGCTCACACTGACCCGGAGACCCTGCACTCCACGTCCTTAAGCTCACCCACAATCCGATATGGGACAACATTAATTTGAACCCCATTTGGCACAAACTCGGTGAGACATGATCAGAATTCAGAGCTGGCTACCCTGAATTCCGATTCATGGCCTCATTCAAAAAGCCCCCCATGCTGGGTGACCAGTTGAATACCACCAACCGAGACACGTTGAGCTCATACCACGCTTCGATGGTGGCACCTGTTTAGACCTCTTTTTTTCAATCCTTGCTCATGTGCCGCCCAGGACCCTGTGGGTCCTGACTCCAGACGTCGTGCTCACTCGGATTGACAAAAAACCTACAGTTCTAAATAGTCAGTGCCCCCTGTTAATGATTGGACTCACCTGCTCACAAAACCGTTGAGCGACCGAGAGGTTGCTCCAGGTAAGCACTCCACGATCACACGTCAACCTGTCTTTTCGATGATCCACTCAGGATCAATGACAGGCACGGTGACATGGTGGCAGTGTGAGAATGATCGGCCTTGATCGTAACCTGGTACACCCAGATTTGTGCTAGCGCTGGACATAGAAACAACACCATGGGGGCCTTTGAAGTTCGGGAGTATTAGTGTTGGCTATCAATGATTTATCTTTTTGTATTACTACACCTCATAATTCAATATTTACTTGTGCCTACTCTGTCTTGCCCAACCTCATAATGTGTGCAGGTAGGAGCCTGCCAAAAATGGGGCTTTGTACTCTGCACATTGAGACTTTTGTGGTTTCTGGTAAGAGTTCTTTGGCATCTTTTGTTCAACCACAATGCATATTATTATCCATCAACAAGATCGACAAACATTGAGCCCATATATAAGGGATACTGCCACCTGACAAGTCCTTGAGAAAATGTTGTGCACCAACATAGTGGCCCCGACTTTCATCTCGACTCTCTAGCACTTACTGGCAACACACTCGGGTCCCCACATCGGTATTTTTGTACTCCCACTGAAAATTGCCAAAATTGCGTGGAAATAATAATAATAATTTTTTTTTGGCAGGATACGTGACCACCCTTATCCAATATAGGCCTTGAGGTCGCCAAAACATAGGATTTTTCAGGCCCAAATCAGCGGTTTCAAGTGGACAAGGCTTGGTGGGAGCTTCACAGGGCCTTAATCAGGAGTCGCTCTGTTCTTGTTATTAAGTATGTATCATTGAGCGATTCCGGCTTCCATATGACAATGAAAATCAAAGGTCAGGGAAGCTATTTAGGCAACATGTTCTTCCCAATCTCGTCCTGGCCTCTGTTCCAGCATTGTCAACAGTGTTTTGCAGGGCCTCATTTCTTGAGGCCTGAGCCCAAGCCCTGGGAGAGGCTTAACCTGGCCCAGATTGGTCTCAGGCTCCAGCTCAGGCTCAGGGCTCACATTGTATCCAGACTTGTCCACATTTGATACTACATGGTATGTTGAGCTTGCAAACTCAACAAAACCACCTGAAAAATTGTAGTCTGTGTCAAGTGTTGGGGTGATACTCCTGTACTTCAGTTTGATTATTAACATTCATTCTGAGCCCTAAGCAATTCCTCTGTGTTAACATTCTGTCTTCTCACCTCTCTGCCTTTTCCGGCTTCCTCTGGACATGACCACAACTCTGCCTGGACTTGACTACTGTCAGTCTACTTGACGTCTGGACTCAACCCACCTTCCTCGGGATTATCCTCAACCTCCAGCTCCGGCTCCAGCCCTCTGGTAATCTCCGGACTTCATTTGTATTGCCTATATACATTTGTAGGTCTATTGGTCATCTCCTGTTGTCATCTCCTCTGTCCAAGAACCAGCATGAAAGATCACACTCATCCTGCACCTCAGTGGTGTTGTGTTTTCAATATCTGTGATTTCGGATCTAGTATCCCTTGGCACCAGTTAACACCTGTCCACTACATTAGCTTTCCATTCTTTCTGTCTAGTTCTGTCCCCCCGGTACTCCATCCTCCAGCTTCTGTAAGGGCAACCTTAATCTTGGCGCAGGGTGCAGAAACTAGCAGGGAATCCGAAGTATAAATATGGATACTAAATACAGGAGTGGAGATACTATGCACCTAGCAGGGAAATCTGAAGAAAAGAAAGGATGAGGATTCCCATGCTAGGCAAAACCTTATATACTAGTTGTAACTACCCAGTAGCACATGTCTGTAGGTATCTACAATGATCCTGGGCCTGATCACATAGCACGTGCCAGTGTGAGTGGACGGAAGTTCCAGATGCTTCCAAGGACGGAACGGACAGATGGACAGACGGAAGGATGGACAGATGGATGGACAAATGAATGGATGAAAGGACGGACGGATAAATGGACAGACAGATGGAAAAGCAGCTGGAGTGACAGACGGAAAAGTGGCCAGAAGGGCACAACTCTCCTCTGGAATCTCCCTCTACTCCCTATCTCCTCCTTTTACTTCCTCTCAATCTGGATATAACATGATCTCTCAGGAGTCAAATCAGATGAGAAAGAAACAGAGTGTATTCAATACTGCTGAAAGGTACACCAAAACGACTTGTTTTGGTGATGCTTTCAGCTGTCTTAAAACAAAGAGTTTCACCTTAAAAAACAAAGGAAATTTGATGAAAGTCCTTGTTTTAAGACAGCTGAAAGCATCACCGAAACATACATCAAGTGCATTCAGTTTTCTTTTTTGTCCACTGAATGGTCCACTCTTGCTTACCATCTTGACCTAGGTCAAGATTTTGCTTTCCCTGGTGTGCAAGGCAACAGCTAGTCAGGCTAGTAGTCTCCCTAGTCGGACCAATAAACATGTGTTTGTTCTTTTAGAGAGTGAAGTGGGAAAAAAAAAGTTTATGGGAAACATTGCCCAGATGTTGTAGTGCTGTACTAGGTCGGGCTTCAAGCCCAATCCCAACCCGCACCACAACCTGAGCCTTTGAAACCGAAGCAATTGAATTGACCCAGCAGGTTTTTGCGCACACCTGCTGATGCCGGCGGCAGCCTAACTTGGATGTTCGGTCTTACTTGCGAGGGTTGACGCGCCCACAGGGGCATTTTACGGGGGGACGTTGTCAAATAGCTTAAAGTATATTGCTCTTTTATTCACGTGCTGGAATGGTATATCGGTGCGCAAAACGAGTTCATAATGGAGGAAAAGGTCGTAGAGGAGTCATGTCCCTACGGTCAAATCGTTCCGTATCCTTTGAGGGAGAGGTCTGGGTTGTGTAGTGTATTAGCCAGAGTATCTGTCATTATCAATCCTATAACTGGAGGTTGCACTGAGTCTCGCCTGACACTTGCACTTTGGCATAAACTCAGCATGTCTTCTTCTTTGAGTTCTTGCGTCCATTTCATACACCTCCGAACAACTTCCGTTTGACGCCCATCCCGGAATTAAACAAGCACTGGTGAGAAGCGCTTGAGTGCCAGACCGTGGACAACTGTGCTTGGTGTTGCGAGCGACACAAGATAGGATCAGAGGGCTCAAGGCTCAAAGTTGATCGTGACCTATAGCCAGACCCCACCACACATGGTCTCCCGCTCAATCACCATCATTCTGCCGCGAAGTTGGGCGTGTGAGTCATCCTACCACACTCGTCTTTGCATCAAACCGGTTCAGGAGCAATATGATCTCGAGCATCTCGATCCAAATATTTTATCGAGTTGAATCTTTCCTTTGTTCACAGTGAGACTGCAGTAGGAAGAGACATTCATTATTTCAACCTAATAACGAGCGGTGGACGATGGACATACTCATGAAGACGACGATCCAAGCGGAGTGCCCACTGTGCAAGACGTGGAATATATAACCGAGCCAGCAATGCATCACGGTGAGAGAGAGAAATTGTCTTGAAGCTGTGTCAATTCACGGTCTCTCAGTAGATGCATCGACTGGATCTCCTACCCAGACCTCCAAGTTCCAGTCTCAACCACATTAAACTTCAAATGTCTAGGCGTCACTGATCTTGTTCCTCGTTATTTTGGTTTTTAAGCCGGTTGGGAGTCGGCAGGAATGAATTTGAAGGGGTTTATGGTGCACGGGTCCACAGATAATGGTGTACATTGATCGAGACGAAATTGAATAGATCTTCGGCCAAGTACAATTTGGAAAGCGTGGAGTACATTAAATACTGATTTCTCGACCAAAGACATGGTCTCACTTTTTTTCCAGCATTGCTAGGAAATCTGTGGATCTCTGGCTCAGCCCGGGGGTAAGCGAACTGCACCAGAGCACTCACATAGTTCGATAGATCGGCAGGGAATGAGAGAAAGGAAGAGGCGGCATCGCATTTCTCCATACTTGTTGTTTTCTGCGAATGGAGGGGTGGGGTGGTCGGTGCTGGGGCAACATACACTGAGCATCGTGTGTCGAGTTGCGAAACGGCCTGGTTACAGGGCATATATGTCGTATCGTCGGCGGGCAACCTACAGCATCCGGGAGGCAGCGAGGGGATTTCGGGATGTCCTGGGTAGCTGAATTTATACGTCGCCGAAAAGAGGAGACACGAGTTTTCGGTCTGAACAACGTCTTGGAAAATCGTGAATCGGGTAGTATCTGATTCGAGAGGTGAGCTTGGAAAGGCAAGAGCAAGACATTTTTGATTGAGACGCGCCTGGACTATCCACTATGACGTTCCAATATTTAGGGACCAGTTGGGTACTGTACAAGAAAGCCGGCGGCTGCAGACCCCGGTCAACCACAAGCACTAGTGGGGCTGTTTCGGTATGCAGAACCATGTCTCCAGTACAGACGGTAAACCGCGAGTGCGCTATGAGTGGTGACGGCGCCGTGAAGGATACCGTCGGGCTGATAGATTTGAGTCGCCGCGGGCGATTTGAGGCGTGGATAACAGTGCCATCCTCGACATCCGGCCACGGGGGGGAGGTGATTCCGCGCACGCTCCGCTCATGCTGTCCCTCCGGAAGAATGTCTATGTAAATAATTGTGTTGCGCAGAGACAATGTGTCTGGATGGAACCATTCCTCGGGAGGCGGGACGATAGAGCCGGTGGGGTTATTGGTAGCGACCGAGGATGCGGAATATGGTGGCGGTTTGGGGAAAGGGCATATCATTCGACGCACTGGAAGATGGGGTAAGATCATTCGCGGCGAAGAAAATGGGCTACGTACACCGCGTATCTTCGCAACAGTCCCGAAGTTGCTGGAGACGACTGCCGACCTGTTTAGGAGAACGTCGCTTCCCGGTTTTGTCACAAATGTAGTCGGAGATGAAGCGGTTTCGCCCCGGGAAGCGACCGAGTATTAGTGTCTCTCGACTGTCCTCCGGCCGATATTTCTCCAAAGCTGTGTTAATATATGCTGTTAGTAAAATTATATATGATGGTCCAATAAATGTAGTTGCCTTCAAGTAATGCAGCCTCGAGATCCAGTGGCCAGATCGGCTCACCGCCCCGTGATTTCCAAGTCTTCCGTCCCCGGAGCACAGCCTGTAACGTGTCGCTGATAACTTGACTCTGCGGTGTAGGTTCTAGCCATGCCATTTTGTCAAAAGGCGACGGAGGGAGTTCAGAGCACGGGGGGAAGAGCTCCGCTGAAGGGACGGCTGGCGAATACATCGGATCCAGACACCAAGTGAGTGTACCCGCTTTATAAACTGTGACGCGGAAAGAGCACCTTCGATGGGGGCGTTTCAGGCGATGTGGGATATTGTTTCGCCGACACAGCTGCACAAGTGCCTGCCATCTTGCTGCCATCCTACGAAGAACAACAATTGAGGGTTCGGTTCAATGATGCTCCAACCTTCGTTGCTCTCGTAGCGCCCCAGACCCCTCATGTCAATTATAGCAGCCAGGGATCTGACGGATTGATAGGATTGGCGCCTCTGTCAAGAAGGTTTTAGCATTCTGGAACGATTCCCTAGGAGGGACGACTCTGAATAGCAGCATCTCCCATTCCTCTTGGGAATATCTGCTGAAGCCGGGTCCAAAATTGAGACGAAGACAATTCCATCCCTATTACCGTCCTCGACTTGAGCGACGCAACATTTTAGCTATCTCACTTAACTCTTTCCTTGGCAATTTCTACACCGATGTATTTCTGGCTGATGAATGGTTAGTTCAATACATCACACAGGAATTGATGACGGACATGATTTCACGCCGTGTTCAACAAAATGAATGCGTGCTGTGAAGATGTGCCTTGTTTCGGCGGGCTCCGGTTCGATCGGGAAAACCAGATCGCAGACAGCTTGAACGGTTGTGGGAGGAGTGAGGCACTCTGTGTACACAGACACAGATCAGTGAAGCGTGATCTAGAAATGAGAATAGCATGAACTGAGCTGCACTTTCTGTGATCGTCAAGCCTCCATATCTCGCCGAGTGGCTGTCAGGGGATCAGTGCGGACAACTATGTTAGACCGTTCCTTCGTCATTGACCGCGAAGAATGGAGGGTGACACTTCCTGACTCCAAGTGACAGATCTTCGCAACTTTAACATGTGCTCGGAGATGGGCGCTTAAGTAGTCCCGTCTTTCGCGGGTAATCAACTTCAAACGCCCAAATTGATCCCAAGGCCCACCGCGCTGCGGCCAGAGTTGAATCGCAGAAGCCCCGGATATGTCTAGTACACCCCGAGACCACAAACGGTAAACAAAAAGGTGAAAAATTGGCTGGTTCGGGAGGACTTGCTATGTATGAGTATACGGCTGGCGTAGAGTGTGATTCGAGGGCTTACTTGGTTTCACGCCTTCTCCGAGGTCCCTCATGCCCCCAGAATGCCTATTCCCACTTACACAGCATACATCTCGAAGACTTGAAGCTGAGGCGACATGTTCGAGAAGAGTGCTGCCTTCAATGCCAGTCGGCAATGCAAAGACAAGTGTGGTCGGATGACTCACAAGCCTAACTTCGCGGCAGGATTGTGATCGAGGCAGTAGACAATGTAATTTTACTCTTGCAGCACACAAGTGCCCCGCGTGCTTATCGCCTGCATCGCCAGGCACAGCTGTCCACGGTCTGGCGCTCAAGCGCTTCTCACCAGCGCTTGCTTAACTGCGAGATGGGCGTCAATCAGCTTCTTCGGAGAACGGAATTAACGAGAGCAAAAGGCGTCCTGAGTTTTCACTGAAGTACAAGTGTCAAGAGAGACCTCCAGTACGAGCGTTGGGAGCCATCCTGCAGCGGCGCCGAATCGACCCAAGACCGAGAAAGCTGACAAAGGGCTTGAAAAATGTGGGAGGAATGTCTTCACGAGTCGCAAAGCAAGCAAAACAGGCCTGGTGCGTTTACTGAGTTGGCTTGTGGTAGAGAAAGCAAGGCAATTGCCGGCATCATCAAAGCGGCAATCACCGGCGCCGACGTGGCTGTAGCACGTTACGTTTTTGTATCTGGTATCCCGAGCATTGTCGTCTTCAAGCTCAGCCAGCTTGCCTCCTGCCTCAGTCGCTACGCCCTCACTGGTTCCTCCGGGTCCCTTCCCTTCCCTCCCTCCCTCCTCATCTCGCTGCTCGTTTCCAAAATACCGCCCAATCGCCTCTCCCGCACGCTGCACGGGCCCTCGCCTCCCTTCCGCTCTCCTCTCTCTCTCTGCCTCCCCGCTTCCTCATTCGACGCTTTACATCCTCGCGCTACACTGACTCGCCCTCGTCCCTCGTCCCTCGTCCCTCGTCCCTCGTCCCTCGTCCCTCGTCCCTCGTCCCCCGTCCCTCGTCCCTCGTCCCCTGCTCCTTCTCCTTGCTCCCTTCTCCCTCCTCGCCCTTCCGACTCCAGCCACACACTACTGCCTCAAGCTCAATACATGTAACACACACCCCGCGCCGACTCTGCACGTGCGACCCGCTGACTCCCTGCACACACTACCGCCTCTTGACCCCCGACACGCTCCTCAACTTCAGCTCGGCCGTACACCCGCGCGTCTCCGACGCCCACAGTACAACTCGATTCGACTCGCGAGCACGTCCGGTGTGTGTCCTTCCCTCTCTCCTCCCACTGCCCATTTCTATTCCCTCCCGCACTCCGTCCTTCCTTTCCTCCTCCACCACCACTGTCCTAGCTCTCTCCCGTTCCCCATCTCCGGCCTCACTCGACCCTACCTCCCCCCTCTTCCTCCGTCCCGCCGCCCGCTCCCTCCTCGCGCTTCAATACACCGATCCACTAACGCCGGTGCGCGTTAGGTCTGTCTGCCCCGGTCGCTGTTTCAAGGTACCCGTGCCGTACCGACTTGTGTGCGGCCTCGTTCTGCGAACTCGAATTGACGAGCGCAATATCGGGCGCTCCACATGACGAGCGCATGGGCTCGCACTGCGCGCGCGATCTGCTCTCCCTCGAGGCCGCTTTGCTTACACATTCACCCCTTCCCTCGTCCTTTCCTCTGCCCCACTCCACACTCGTCCGCTTGTGCCCCTTCTGCCCTCCGCCCTTCCAGCTCGCTGCTCGCTCGGTCCCCGCTTGTACATCTCGGCGCCCTCATTCCCTTTCTACATGATACATCCCGTCCCTAGGTACCTTCATACATATTCAATATCACACCTCCCTATGTAGATCTACTTGGAACGAATTTTACTCTATATACATACACATGGCAATTTAAAGTAAGCACGAAAAAAATAAAATGTGCTACTATGTCACCCAGTAATCCAATTCATCCAATTTCTTCTTTGTTTCTTCTCCCTGTTTCCTTCCGTGACCTCGAATAGACCCGATATTTGGGAACAGACCTCAAGTAGAGCCTCTCCAACGTAAATCCGATCTGAATCCGAGCCCAGATCGATACGAATCCCGCGCGCCTATGCCAATCCATTTCGATTCTAGTTCGAGTCGGCTGGGTTCGTCGTGGGCAGGTGGGTGAACTCGGATCGAATTTTCTTCTGGAGATGAACTTGAATTACCACAAGACAGGCCTTCGCTTTGCTCCGGCTCACGATGGTCTCCCTGCGAAAGTAAAGTATTTTTGCATGGAACTTGAGCGAATAATTCCGCTGCATGAATCATTGCCGGATACCACTAAATACAATTCCTACAGGTATGTGCGGGCTTCAACGACCCAGACTGTTTCAGCCAAGCGTACATTGTAGGTGTGCCATGAATTCATTTCCGTGCACAACCCCATTGGCGAGACCATTTGCGAAAGAAGTAAAGGCAACATATGTGAACCGGGGAGCTTAACCAACGCAAGTGAAGCACGTTTGGAGACATAGACGTGAACTCGGCAAAACAGAAATTGGCCCGGTAGCATCGCCGCGTACGAATAGTCGGCTGCAATATTCATGTAGTAATTGAAACAGCTCCGAAGCGGGACCGACATAAGCTAGATGGTGTTACTAAGCATCGGACATATGCACCTGTGGCTTGAATGTTTTGGCCAATAGACCCCCTCCCGAATGCAGACCACGTGCATTTTTGCAAACACACTCAAGCACATCACCGGTCTCTTGGCCTGTTCCCTTCCACCACATCCGAGCACCAGCTACCCTCCTCCCCTCTAAGGCTCCAACCGTTTCCATTTATAAATGTTTATACAAGGTTTCAACCATTTTTGTTTTCGTTTAGTTTGCCTCTGGGGTCAAACAGTTTACAAACCGTTTGTACATGGTTTAAATGGTTGAACATTTCCAATCACTCACAGTGGATTTGCTGGTGCGAATATAAGGAGGTCATGCTGCCAGAAATGTCTCTGGGGTCATATATGGGCCCCAGTCCACTCACCCGCTGCTACTGGCCCTGAGGCGCTCGACCGGCGCATGGATTCCCAATGTGGTAATTGTTCATATGGTTGATGGATCGGGCAGGATTGATGCGCCGCTCGCGC
Organism: Mycena olivaceomarginata; assembly: GCA_029378375.1. Classification (NCBI taxonomy): domain Eukaryota; kingdom Fungi; phylum Basidiomycota; class Agaricomycetes; order Agaricales; family Mycenaceae; genus Mycena; species Mycena olivaceomarginata. The sequence continues at coordinate 109,732 of JARKIC010001174.1, read as the reverse complement.
TCTTCACCTTTAGCCTTCAGCAACCTGAACCCGGAAATCGTGCCAATAACGATCTTTTCAGCATCCTCGTCTTTGATAGTACCATTGATTAACTTGTCATTTCCTAAGTTGTATCAACCCCGGCGCCATTGAAGTTGAACCGTGTGATCTCAAGTTACGGTGAACTGTTCTTGCAAGTGTATCCTATTTTTCAACCAAATTCTTTCATGCCGTCAACTGCAATCACAGAAAGCAAAATGAACCAGAATAAACGCCTGGTTACCCAATACGTGCACGAGTTTGGATACCCTAGAAAGAATACTGTTTGTAAACAATTTTAAACAGTTTTAGATACCGTTTCCATTTAATTTACCCGTCTCCGTAAACGAAAACTAAATGGTTGGAGCCTTACTCCCCTCTGTGTCCTCGCTTTCCTCCGTGACTCAGCGCACACAGTGGCTGCTCTACATGCTTAGACTATTGCAAGGCATGACGAGTGGCTTTGAATGGGATGAAAAGTCGGTGGCACAACGGTGTGCAGCTCATGTTTTGGCCAGATAGTAGGGGTGTGGATTCATATCGGCCTCCTCCCGTTTTATAGACGTCTCGCAAGCATCATCTTATTTCTTTCCACTTTTTCCATGAATTGAACTGCTTTGCTACCGTGTTTAACCCCGGCAATTGGCATTGGCCAGGTTACGATTCTACAAAAGCCTGTGTATTATCGAGACCTATTGAATGAGACTTCTAGATTGTATCCCTTGTCGATGTCTTCCCATGCGGGTAGCACTCAGCTGGTAAAGCAGGTGAATGTGCAACAAAATACTCTGAAATTTCTCCGTATATCTAGATGGAGTTGAGGAGCTAAGAATAAGCCAGAAAACATACAATCCTTCTCAAGCTCACTCTTGTCCTCTGTTGACCTTACTATTTCCCACCGGCTAACCGGCCACCTAAGCAATTTCTTCCCCCAGCGCAGAGATACTGTCGAGTAAGTGCCGGGAAATGTGCCCGGAATTGAAGATACACATTTAAAGAGTGAGTTGGAACCTTTGCCCGAATTTATTCGCGCCGATTTCGCGTTTGCCGAATATATTTCGGCGATAGCCCCGAAACGGGGATAAACGGGCTAACCGGCCACCCAACCAAATCACCACTTTGTGCGCCGACCACTCACCCTAGCACATCCCAGGTAGTTGATACACTGTATATGCATTATTAAAAAGTGGTACAATGTATTTCCGAGGTGTATTCGTGGTATATGTATTGAACTTTCCAGCCGGGGAAATGGCAGGAATTGGGGTGTCGAAGAAATAGGCTGGCCTCCGAGGTGCAGACCGCAGATATGTCGCAAACTCAACTGTTAGCGTATATATAGGAGCCATTTTAACATACACAAGTGTCAAATCCGGCGCCAGATGCCCAAAGACCTTCCAGCAAAATGCATCTCCCTCTGCAAGTGGAATTTGTTGATTCTAAGTAGTAGCTTGCCGTGACCAAGATAAGAATCACCTAAAAATCCACAAGTCTGGGGGTATACAGAATGGTGTATCTTGAGCACGCTGCCCTAATTCTAGATCCGCCGCCGATGCGAGTCGTTCGCTATTGAGGGGGCGGGATCGAGCCGCTCCAAATCACGGTGAGGTCTTCTTGCGGCCTCCAGGGGGTCAGATCGATGGGTTTTGGGAAAAAAATAATACAAGGTCATTGGCCTGACAAAAGCGAAGAAAAAGAACCCCGAAACTTGTAAATTGGTGAAGATTTCGTGGAGAAACCGGGGAGACATGAGCGTGGAAGCGGTTCGGAGATAAGGAACGGCATTGATCCCCCATCATCTTGATCGGAAACCTGCCGTAGCTTCTGATCGCCGAGCCGAATTTCATCCAAATTCAACACAACGCATTGTCTTAGGACCAGTACCGTCCCACCAACCGAAGTTTCCAAGAATTAATGTTGGGGGCTCTTGTATCGAGCAAGTGGCCGGTTGGCTCGTCTGGCCGGTTGCCCGGTAGGCAATAGTAGAGGCGACATGACGTGTCATGTGTCCTTGATGGCACGTGTTCTGCATTTGGGAGGGGGTCGATTGCACATAATGGCTTGAATGAAGCTATTGAAAATATCATCACAAGCATTTCAAGAGTAGGGGCTTACTGCAGAGCACGAGCATATCGGACCATGACGTCAACCACACACCTATCAACGACCGGGTTGGAGATCATGAGTATGACGGTGAATACTAGTGCTGCCGCCCATTACCGTTGCGATGGCTCGACGGCACCCGTCAAACCGGTGTCGTGCCCGTCCCGTCGGAGATTTTGGACCTCCCTCTACGGCCCGTCAAACAACGGCCGTGACGGTCGTTCCACGGGTGATTTGAATCTGGTTTAAACTGACCATTTGAGCGGGAATTTCCAGTTAAAACAGTTGAATGCTTTGAAAGCCACCTCATTTAGTTTGAATATTTCCCTCCCCTCAGATCTGTTGACCAGAAATCGGTGTTGCATGGCTATTGTTGTGATTATCAGCAACGGCTGAACATGATTGCCGAGGTTCAACACACCAGAAACTTGCACAAAGACCGAAGAACAGCGGGGGTGAACATGTAACTGGTCAATTGAAGACATTGAAGACATTCTATACCCATATGTGAGTCGAGATGGGGTCAAAATCACGAGTTGAATTGGAACCTGTTGGAAGTCGAGTCTCGACCCCCGGAAATCGGCCCGTAGTCATTATGTAACATCAATCTTCCTTGTCTTTGTACTCGTCGTACCCGCTGCTTCACCCTCTGGGATCCAATCTCCAACAGGTTATGGGCCTATTGCTCCACTACTCCTTGAAGACTATCCTCCCTTGTTAATTGTCCGCTGTCACGATCAGCACCCGGTCTTTCGCCGTCATTGATAACTCTTTGTCTCATTCTCCCTCGTTTTTCGACTCTTGTTTGCCATGGTTAAACCCTCGGATATTGCGAAACTCGAAGGTGCAGGGAACTATTGGACTTGGAAGCCAGATGCGATGTCTTTGTTGTTGGCTGACGGGCTTTGGAACGCCGTTGATCCATCGGTTCCGGTTCCAAATGGTGCTGTACAGATGCGTGCTTGGGCTAGCAACAATTTGAAAGCTCATGGTATCTTATTCCTCACGCTGAGCCAAGCGGTGAAGGACAAGATCAACAACGCAGGCATTGGAATTAACGGATGTTTGCTCTGGGCGACTCTCGAGTCGTACTACACCACCGCAGATCCTGCTACTCGCTCGATCCTCATGTCCCAATTCCACACCATCTCCCACGACCTCTCTCAGCCTGCCGATAAATTCCTCCAGGCCGTTGTCACCACGGAGCGTCATCTCACAGCTATCGCCATCTCTCTACCTCCTCACATGGTTCAGGACAAAATCCTTGGCAGTCTTTCATCGGCCTACTCCACCATCATCACCCATCTCCAGCTCGAATCCCCCCAGCATGATATCTCCGCCATGATCAATGCAATTAACGCATGGGAGCGAGCTGACCTTCAGCGACATGATTCGGTCATTGCCGCTGCGCACGTGAATCAGGACGTCTATGATGCGAATGAAGGGGGTGAAGTTGCTGCAGCTCACCTCACTCGTGGTCACTCCCGTCGCGCGGACTCCTCGCACTCCTCGGCTGGCAAAGAATTTGATTGGACCAATACCAGGAACCGTACGGATGTCTGCTACCGCTGTGGCCTCCCTGGGCATTTTGCGCAGTATTGCGTCTCAACCATGCCCAAGGACATTAAGCGCCGCATTCTTCGCAACCGCGAACGTGCTCAGGTTGCGGAAAACGACTCCAGCGACAGCGACACCGGTGCTTGCGAATGTTGCCGCATCCGTCTTTACCAACCCTCACATTGCTGCCGCTGCTGTTGACCTCCCGTTTGAGATCAACATTGACACCATGGACCCTACGATCCGCGAAAGCGTATTTGGCGCTTTGAGCGTACCTTATTCTCCTCCCAGTCCTCTTGCTGATCGGTCCCCTACCCCTCCATCTCCAAACCCTCACCGCGTCGACTTTGAGTGTTACCAGAACTCCCGAGAAAAAGAAGAAGAAGAAGAAGAAGAAGAAGAAGAAACGGACCTCGACGAATTCCGTTCAGGTAGCGTTGGAGAAGATGACATTGAAACGATATTGAAGAGGGGGAATACTCGATGTAGATTCAGGGGGTGTCTCAACTCAGGGGGTGTGTTGGAAGTCGAGTCTCGACCCCCGGAAATCGGCCTGTAGTCATTATGTAACATCAATCTTCCTTGTCTTTGTACTCGTCGCACCCGCTGCTTCACCCTCTGGGATCCAATCTCCAACAGAACCCAACCCGTTACCGTAATCACGGCCGCCACGGCCGTCCCGTCCCATCAGAGGTTTCGGTGAAACGGTGCACTAGGGTGCGGCCGTGAAATCTAATGGATTGACTAGTGAGAAAAGCGAACTAGTCACTCTACTCAAACCAACCAAAACCAAAACAAATCACTAATCCTAATCCTAATACTCATGTGTGTGTGTTCGGGGAAGTAGGGTACGTATCACCCATCAAGAGGGTGTGCAAGGTTGGAATAAGGCTTTGTCTCAATGGCAACTGTGTGGTTTAAGCACGGTTATGCTGGGATAGCAGGGACTTCAAGCCAACAGGATATCAAGACTCAAGTAAAACCTTAGACTGTTCAAGTCTCCAGTTTCTTTGTGAGTGGCAGAACCTAGCACTACTAGCAACTAACCAAGAAGCAGAAGATAGGGCAGACTATCAACAGACAGACACTACTTCAATATCAACCAATCTTACACGAATGGTGGTGGTATCAAAGAAATGGGGGCAGTTATACAGAAGGTGGGGGCTGGGCTAATCGCACCGACAGTTACACTGAAGGCGGTGGTTTCACTTCTATTCAACAACAAGTCTTTAGTCCTGGAGGCCTAAAGTGCTGCTACAGGAGACAGGTTGGAGTAGGTTGAACGGGGGCTCTTATATCAATGCAGTGGTAGTCTTTTCGACATCCCATATCTCTTAGTCTTTTTCTGTGCGTCTGCAAGTCTTATCTGATTTCTTTCACATATATTGCCCGTATATCTGGGGGATAGTTTACTGGCTAATACAGAGTACACAGCTGGCTTTTATACATTTCAGAGAGAAGTAAAGGAGATAGACAGAATGAATAGGAACAATAAAGGGTGGGAGCCCGAGTAGTGAATGGCCAATGGCGTAGAAGACATTCTCAACCATGGGTATTATGACCTGCTACCGGGGCTAGTCCACATGTATTTCCCTAGCTCACCATAAGGCAGGCTTAGTTGTCTTGGTTTCCATCTTTCTGACTGAGCAAGTCAGTCTTTTAGTCATTGCTGACTGGTCAAGTCAGTCTTAGTCAATTCCTATTCAACTTCTGTATCAGTCCTGTACTTCACAAGCTCAGTGGAACTCATAGTACATATCAAGCGGATTGACAATATAGCACGGCACTATACTGGCGGACCAGTATAGTGACTAGTGAAATATAGCGCGGCGGTATTCTGTAGTGCCGATCCTCATCAATCATATCAGTAAATCCTTGATGCGAGGCCCGCATCTTTCTAACGGTCAGATCTGCCCGAGTAACCACAGTGATGGTCAACTCAGCAACATGTCTTCATCCCAATCTAATCAGTTGGTCTTATACACAAAATGGTGCGGCGCTATATCTCTGCCGGCCCTAATGTGGTTGTACCAATCCTGACTTCGTATATCTTGTTTTAATAGTCATCAGACTATTCAGAGGCCGTTGAAGTGGCAAGTCAATAATTCTGAGTAGTTCCCTGATGTTTCACCTCCAGCGCATAAGATAATGGTTTACCGTCACTGTCTATAGCTCAGTGTAGAATATCATAGTCAGGACGTAACAGCCTTTTGGGCTGCCTTGTCAAGTCTACTCAAATCTAATGCCTCACTTCTGCCCGCTAATAGGTTCAAAATGAAATAAAAACTGGTGTTTTCATGTATGTTTTGGTACACACCCTATCACCAGGATGCGAAAAATGGCTGTCAAATCGACGGCCGTTGCCGTCACGGTAATGAGCAGCAGCCCTAGTGAATACATTGAGGATGATAAATGTACCATCGTGCCGTCAAAGAAACCTGGTGGCTTGTGATTGAACCTGAGAATGATTGTTAGCAAAACTCAGCTCGTCTTCATGGGACACATGCTGCGGCTAAATGTAACCTCGACCCCTCCTTCAATCAGTCTGCTGAAAAGTGAGAGTATCCAGGAGGATCATGGGAACTAGTATGTGTTGGGCGCCTCGCTTGACTCCCAAATAATTAATGCATCAAGTCTTGAATCAAAGACAGGCTTGAGGGCTTGAGGGCTTGAAGAATCATGAGAGATTGAGGGTATTGAGGAGCAGCTTGAAGAGCTTGAAGATCGTGTTCGAGTCCATCCAGTGCTTTTGCAACATAAAGTTTGATGCCTTGAAGCAGTGAGACAGTTGACTATCATTGAAGGATCTGGATAAGAGAACCTTGCGGAGATTCAGTCACTGGTTGAGGACTTTGGTAGGCAGAGAATTGTTGAGGGAAGATGATGGGGGGAAGACATATCAATTGATGAGAGAAACAGCTGCTCGTCCTTTTGAACAGGCGTGCGCGCTCCATCAGAGAGCGCCAAGTGATCGGTGACCTTGAGAATGGAGTTGGATTTCCGAAGCAAGAGCTAATCCTTGATGTGGCATAGGTCAGCTGAACATGCGGGGTTGAAAATTAAATTGGCCCACGCCTCCCCCACTCTGACATTGCCTTAAAAGGCATATCTCATCTTATCTGCTCATGTGTGTCCCTACGTGCCGCTCCGGCCATGCCTAGACACATTGCAAGCCGTTGCTGCTATCGGTTCCCTGGCATAGTGGTTATGATGCGTGCTTTATACTCGATATTGATGGCTCAAGGGTTCAAACCCAAGCACACATGTTTTTGCTTCTATTTTCGTGTCTTTTTTCTCTACTTTCCAAGCCCATGCAGTGGGCCTCGTGGCGAGGGTGCTCCACATAGCAGGCCCAGTTGCAAGCGCTCGGGGGGTCTGCAGCGGTCTCCCCCGCGCTGGATAATCCTCACTCCAAATAAGCATTAAATATTAAAATACACACAAAAAATATATATATTTCAAAGCTCCATGTAGTGGGCCCCTGTGGTGAGCGGTTGCACCATGCAGTGGGCCATGTGGCAAGCGCCAGGGGGGTCAGAGGGGGTCTCCCCTGCGCCAGATTCCAAAATATACTGAGAATAAGCTCAAAAACGCGGATAATTAGGAAAATTAAATTATTCCTTCACTTGGATATGCCATCAGGCAAAAGGAGGGGGTCTGGGGGGAACACTGTTCCCCCCAGCAATAAATATGTCTCAAAACACCCTCCCATGACTGACTCTAACAGACGTGTCGCATAAACACGTGCTGGGAAAATAGCACGTAACTGTTGAGTGAGGGGGGGTGAAGGGGCTTTTGAAAATTAGAAGGCATTTGAGAGCTAGAGACGCCCGTGGAGTGTCAATTGAATACGAAAGTTTGCGAGCGGTGGTGGCATGTGAAAGAAAAAACACGAACAATCGGATTCAGACCATCTGCTTAATATACGAGTAATTGTCTTGAGATGAACTGTATGTAACTTGAAGAAGAAAGTGAAGATAAAGTATTTCGATGTGATGCAAGCGAAATAAAGGAGTCCCGTGGTTGGCTCTTTGGATAGCGTCGCCGATTACAAGGTGCCGAACCTGCCAGACAAATAAGTTAATGTTTATTCAATTCCTCCCGCTATATTTGTGAGATGCCTGGCGAGCAGGATGAGAGTTCCCATTGCCAGTAATATGTGGAACAATGAAGTTATTACCTATTTTGTGCCTTGAATGTCCCCACCCCTAAGACTAATGTCTGCAACTGCGTACAGCACCTGGTGATGTGTGCCGGACTACCGGTGCGGATCAACTGTTCGTGGAGTGCCGTTTGCCCTGTGCCAATGATCACCATGATCTGTTGCACTGCACGGTGCCAATTAGATCACAAAGTGACAAGTAGTGCCGCATTGTCTGTCCTGGATCCTGAACTGTGTTGAGTTGATATTGGAGTCAGTTGTAAACTGAAGCAAAAACAAGGAGCAAGCTGACCGACTCAAAATGACTGCATGATGGGGGGAACCAGTTTCCAAGTGAACACAAAGAAAGTCAATTGATGAATTTGAGTGATGGATTTTGAATGGACATCACATCTGAATCTACGTATCTCCAATGTTTACATCTGCTCGTACAGCCTGGATAACCCGAGGAACAAAATGAGGGCGAGCTGGGCATTCATCAGGAATGTGAATGTCCCCGAGACTGTAGGAGTTTCATTATGAAGGGTTGGCATTTCACACTCTCCTTGCCCGGTTGCCGACTCACAAGCTGTCAATGCTGAAGATGCAGGTACAAATTAGCTGCTTGACATGAACATAAAAATAATTCGCTTGCCCTGATGGTCATGATTCACCCTGTTGGAGTTCCTGGGGGCATGGTGGAAGCTAAAGTCTGTGCTACCTGACTTGTCATCATCTTCCTCTGAATATGCTTCAGCATCACTGTGAATGAAAATAAGATAAAAATCAAATTTCACTGGCTGTGGTCAGATTTACTTACCATCTAATGTCTGTGGATGATTTGACTCATTGTCTACATCCCAATCGTTTTGTTCAGACACTTCGGCATCTCTGTCTATCATTTTGAATGAGTTAAGTCGAAGTTTCAATTCTGGGTGGGTTTGTATTTACTCACCAAATGGATGTCTGCGTGTAGTTCGACTCATCATCTGCATCCCAATCTTCTTCTGCTTTGTTCGCTGGGAGAACTCCTCAGTCATACAGAGGGTGATATTTTGGGCCACAGGCAAAGGGGGAATCACCTTTGGACACCAATCGATAAAATGAATACCCCAGGTGCCGGACAAGGTCCTGAGTATATGGATCAAATCCTTTGGCCTGGTGGAATTTTCGTATTCCCTCATAGACACTAGCCTCCCAATATTTTCCCCAGAGTTGGGTAACACACCGAAAGGCAGGGAATCCGAGCTGTGTTGCCTCTTTGAGAGTGAGCCAATCAGCACCAGACGGATCAAGAGACCAGAAGGCAGGAGAGTCTGGCCAATGAAAAGAGGATGGACTGGTTTTGAAGTCTTTGAGTGGGCAGAGAAAGAGGAAGCCAGCAGGAGGCTCCTTTGTATGCCGGAAAAATCTGTTCTGGGTTTAAATGGCATTAAACATGTTCGAAGCCGTTGGATGGTCACATGCCTTAGCTGGCTTCCAATGCACAGTCCAAAATCACACAACTACTCCCAAGCCACGTCTTCGAACACGTTCTCAGATGAGTCGAAAAGTAACAAAAAAAATTATATGTTACATACCCTTCTTCTCCACAAAGGTGGGCCCTTCATGGTGTAGTGGGAGATTCGGGTTGGCAGAGGATGACAGCGAGAAGGCGTGTGGCGGAGACATAAGTGTAGTGATTGCCGAGACAGACACAACTCACCTCTTGCACACGACGACTTGGTAGCTTGGAAGCCAGATTCACTGTCTCCATCTGGTGATTGGAGTGCGACCGAACCACACAACTCCGCTTCCTCTACTGCACCTCCGCTTCCCGCTCCAACTGCTCCGCATTCCGCACTCTGCATTCTGCACTCCGCTTGACTTGTTCTGCCTCCCGCAATCGTTCTTTCTCACCCTCGCCCTGGCTTACTACCCAGAGCTCCTCCCGAACGGCCTATACTACTGCAAGAACCTCGTCGTGCCTCCCAATGTCCCCTATGTTGTCAGCAGCTTCCCTTGCCGGAGCACCTCTCCGAGTACTACCAGCACGCTCTCCTCCGACGAATTGACTCAGTCTTTGCTCTGCCCGGCCGAATTCGAGGAAAACCCACGTCACACCACCCCTAGCTCACCAGATCTCCGCCTTACGCCACCTCTACCCCCACCCTGCATACTTCCTGTCGAAGACGGCATTTTCGACATAGTGGGCACAACAGACAAAATGTTCTATAGCGATGGTCGACACGGCGACTGGATCCCGCGGGATTATATCAAAAAAAATCAAGCGCACCTTTGTGGGACGTCCGAACGTTGCCAAAGCGGATAAAGTCGAGTTATTTGGCCTGTCGCTCGCATCAACCAGTGCGGCTGAGGCCTGGTTCGACGGGCTTGATGCCGCTCAGACTGCGACGTGGGCCACGCTCAAGACTGCATTTAATATGAAGTGGCCGAAGGAGGTGGTAGTGGCGAAGTCGGCGCAGGAGATGTCGGACGAGATGATGGAACTTGAGATGCGGGAGGACGAGATGGGGGTGAAGGTCGACGTTGATGGGATATTGACGTACGGCCATGTCCGCTGGGCGAAGCAGATGTGTCTGCTCTGCGAGAAAGACACGACGGGTCTTCTGATTCCGCAGGTGCGCCGGAAGCTTCCCCAGGCCATGAAGAATCTGGTCAGCAGTGCGTACACGGATTGGAATGTCTTCCTGCAGGCCGTCTCTGATGTTTCTGTCCCCGATCTGCTCGAGGAAATTGAAAAGGAGAAACGTCTTCGCTCCCTCGAGGCCCTGAAGTTGCCTACTGCCCCGTTGCGCGCGGCCATGGCCAGGGCCACCCTCACACCGCAGCCCTCCCCTATCTGTGTGCAAACTCCCAGCACCCCAGTGATTCGCCGAGTCCCTGCACCAAACCCATTTGCCTCGAACGGTCCCATCTACCCTTCGAATCTCTTTGCGCCTGGTCGCGCTCCCGGTAACTTTCAGCCTTCAACTCCCTCTGCGCAAGTTCCGGTGGCTGAGTGCCTCGCGATCTTACAGCGCAACCTCCTCGTACACCATGCAAACAGGCCCGCGGGGCAGGCCGGATACGCGCAGCAGATAGCGACATACAAAGCAGTCCACGGCGAGACTACCCTTCCCAACGAGCACTGTCCTTACCCACTCACGCCCAGCACCGCGCCTCTCGACTCTGGTGCATGTTACAACTGCGCCCAGAGTGGACACTTGGCAAAGGATTGTGAGGGGAATCCCACCTGCCCCAACCCCTCCTCCATTCCCGACCCCGAGCGCCGCTGGAGGAACATTGCCGGCTTCATCTACCGCATGAATCGCCAGGCGGCCCCGCCCAACGAGATGCGGTACATCAGCGCCACACAGCCGTTCTACGACCCCAACACAAACACGTACTTCACCCTCGACTACGAGGATGGCAGCCACGCATATGACGACAAGCAGGGAAAAGGCCAAGGGTCGTTGGAGTAGAGAGTGCAGCTCAACCGACGACCCTAGTGCCTGTTAGTCATTTTCAGACTGTAAGCACGTCAGTAATCAATTACTCATAGTAAGTTATCTTGGTAACATCTTGGTAACATATGTTGAGCACACATGTTGAGGGAAATATTCATAGGTCATGAACAGAGTTATGTACCTTGGTCGGTGCCCAGGTGGAGCTCTGCTGAAGGCTTTTCACACAGGCTCCACAGTTGTCAGATTGCAGAACAAGAGTGGTTGAAAAAATACAACCCAGCCCAATGCATGTATCAAGACAAATCATTCCTCTGAGGCACGGAGAATTGGCCTCAAATATTTTTCTGGTCCCAAAATATATATGTGTACCTTGGAACAGCTTGAAACAGCTTGTTACTTACACTGAGCCTTGTAACAGCTTGAAACTGGTTCGAAGTCCGCTCTGCCGTGGCTTCGAAGCACTCCGATGCCCTTCCAAGACCACATACAGAACCAAGCCACTGCATGCTGACTGGTTTTTTTCCGACATAGTTGCTGAAACTTCGAGCTTAAAGACCGTATAATCTGCAAAAACTGGTCGGACAGGTCAGCGAAGATATGGCACGAACCACAGGATGAGGAAGCACCGTAATCTTCAAAGTTGGACGTAATTTGGAGGCGGTAGAATATATTGTTTGCCTGGCTAAGCCACAGGCCCCGGGCAGTGGAACACCAGATGCGTAGCTTGATCATGCCATTGAATACATCGTGGGACTTGAAGCTTGTGAAGGAAGTACTATAATGAGTGTGTATAGCTATCAAAAAAATAAAATAAAATACTGTGTCCAGCCATCCTCCATAACAACTTCCTCTGCTCCTTCGGAATTCTTCCAGCCAGGAATGTGAGCATCCACATTTGGCATGTACGCAATTTCAACAGGGTCTTCGAGTGGATAGTCTGAAGAACAGGCAATTATTGCACCTAGATTCGCAGTTGTGGAGGTGGAAATGGAGATCATTCAAAATTGGTACAGGTTGACGAAACATATATCATGATAGTCTTCCATTGTCAGTGATTCAATGACCATGAGCTCTGTATCCGATGCACTGGATATTCTGTGTGAGTGCAATATTCCGGTAGGGTAATAGTTGAGGACAGGTTGAACGGTATTGGATGGTATGAGCTCTACACAGAGCTGGCCAGAGGAGCAATGTATCCATGCTGTGTAGTTGTTCCAGTACTTGACCAATTGTTAGTGAAGTCGGGTAACTTGACGATAAACTAACCAAAGGCTGTTGAAATGTGGAATACACATGATCACTTGCTGCCTGCATGATGTCAGGAACTTCAACAATCGAGCAAAGCTTCCAACATTGAATTCCACAGTCTGGGACGAATGAGACACATAGATGGTTTGCAATGGACACATACACAGTAGACATAGAAATATACAGTCACAAATGCGAATATTGATAAGTGTCCACGTATTGCTGAAACGGCACAAGGTCTAATAGAAATGTAAGGTGCAAATGAAAACCACATTTCAAATAAAAGACCGCGCCATCATGGAAAAGTGCAGCATGTATCCCACCCGAACTTGCTGCCCCATAAATCTGATCAATATTGGGATGTCTGGGTGTATATTAGTCATGGATGACTGAAACTGCCCATGAAAAACTTGCCAAAGAGACATATATTTGGCAAGTTGCTGCTGCCATTCCTACAGAGGTTTTCAGAGATCATATCACGAGAAAGAAATCCAATACACCTCCTGCACTGTTCCCTTGGTACATGGCCACTGTGAAATCTGACTTTCTGCCTTCCACTTTAGCAGCATAAACCCGCCGGACACACCCTCGTCCGTGCTGATGACCTACAGCACCCCAGTCAACTTGTATCTCATGCTGAAGGTCAATATCTGCGAGGGGGATCATTCGAAAGTCTACCCGGAATCTATTAATCAGGATAGCAGAACAAAGGGGGAGCTCAGCAGAAGGTGCACTCACAGTGTGATGATTTGTGATGTTGTTGAACGTGTGGTCAGTCACTGTGAAGTTTTGAGAGCCTGTGAACATCCCGCTGCCAAGCCTGAATTGAGCCCCGGCAATGAGATGGATCCATGCATGTCACAACAAGTAAGACTCACGGGCATGATTCGTGATTGTGTGGAGTCGAGTTATTAGTAAACCCAGCACTTTCATCTGGCAGATTATCCATGGATGGTGGTGGGAGGGAAAGAGATGTTAAGCGCCGAAGTGATGATAGGCGGGGCGCACGTTCCGTACGAGAAACCAGGGTGAAATCGAGGAAAATGAGAGGAAAAGGCGGCAGGAACCAGGATGAAAACGGACACGTGACAGGAACACGGTTTGGAAAAACACGTGTTCTGGACGTGTTGGAAAAGGATACCAGTGCGGATACATGTCGGACATGTCCTTATACGTGTTCGCTACGTGTCCTAGCCCGTTGGACACGTTGGTACACTGGGAACAATGCATATATATTATTTGGTAGAACAAACAAGCTAGGTATAAAAAGGGATTGTAAATGTACTAGTAGACACAATTCTACGCCCGGGTTCTTACCTGTGATTCTCTCTATCTCTCTGTTTGGTTTGTGAACGTGTACGGAACGACTTTGAACGGAACAGAACGGATTGGAACGGTTTCGGAACAGATTTGAATAAGCGGACTTACGGTTTTAGGATTGATTGATTGGGTTGATTGGAATTGGGTTGCGATTGGATATTGTAGACGAAAAGAAAGATCTTTGACTGGACTTACCTTGGCTTTTATCTCGGATTGCAACACCTATATACTTTAGGTGGAACCCTGAACTTGCACGCTTGAACTTAATCTCAGTGTTTCAGTGACACCTCCAACGCTATAATAAGAGAACTTAGAGAAGCCCAGAATAGCACAGCACTGTATGTCAGGGAAGTTCTTCGGAACTTCTCAAATGCTGTTGTACAGGCTACCTCGATCAAAATGCTGTACAGCATCTGTTGTGAAGTGAGCCTGGAAGCCATAGTGCAAACCCTTGCCAGTCAGATGGATGGAAGTTGGGAATAGAGGCAAGACGGAAGCCGGACCGAATGTTTGCTGATGCGTGCACTGGTGGTGCATCTAGTCTGTTGTTAAGAGTTGTGTCCGAACCGCCATTAAGCACCTTCCAATTTGGGACGAGCACAGCCACTTTGCCGACGGCTCACTCGGCGGAGTTTCAAATGAAGCCAAGAAACCTACAAGTCAAGCAATATCGCAAATGGGCTGTATTACATATGTAAGAGGTACAAAACGACGTATATTATTACATATCTATACATTTAGATATCTAATTGTATTTTGGTGGCACGTACGACACAAACTGGAAGGTCTGAAAGGTAGAATGTATAGGTTGTGAGCTTGATGGCGCCGCCCGCGATGTTGTTTGAGGCTGGGTGGCGGCGAAGGCGTTCACTGGTACTTGTGCAGGGCGCAAAGTTGCAGGTGCCATAGAAGGTGGCACAACAATACGGGGAGGGGACGGCGGACTAGTATTAAAGTCAAGTCAGGTAGACATAGACATGACAGCAAACATGTAACACGTACCTGACTTTGCGCCGCTTACCATTACCTGCCACGTCACTCGACTTTGCCTTGCTCCCGCTGCTCGCCCCAGCACCGTATGACCTGTCAATGGTTAAGTTGCGTGGCTTGCTCCCAGTATTCCTGTTGGGCATCATTGCCTCCTGGGTCGCCTTCCAGTTGGATAAGCGCTGTTGTCTGTCTCCAGGAGCAAGGCTTCCAGCGCCACTTGCGATGGACGTGAGCTCCTTGCGGCCTGCTTTCCGGAGCCGAGCAGAGGCGACATCCATCAAGATTGCCAGCTCCGTAAGCGTGGAACGTTGGGATGGTGGCGGCGCAGACAGTAGTGCAGGGGTGGGTTCTGCTGGATTAGATGTGGGCAGTGTCGGGGAAGGGGGAGATGTGGGGAGGGACGCTGAGGGCCGAGGCTCGTCGAAGGCATGCTCAAAGATACGCTGGACGGTGGCCATGTGTTTGCAGAAGGAGATGAGGGGGAAGTCAAGGCAATTGCAGCTGTACGCCTCAACGTCGACATCGTACTTTCTTGAGGGCTGTGACTGCGAGACCACAAGATATCTTGAGTCTTCTACATGCTGAATTTGATCATCAGTGTACTTCTCCGCGCGCTTGTGGATATCCATCCGCTTCTTCATTTCGATATTGGGTCCCTCAAAGTTGAGGTCTTGACATTGCTGTTTCAAGGCGTAGTACGGGACCACTCGCTCCACGAGGGTGTGAACGAGATGGTCGACACGGCGGTTCCGTTTACCAAGCAGGAAATTCCACTTGAGGACGTGATGCCACCTAAATGTGGCGCATGTTATGTTAGCAAATGGGACGGGAAGGTCAAATCACATACGCTTCGACAAGCATATTGGTGTCGCACATCTCGAAGATGCTGCGCAAGCCACGGTAGACAGCAGACCACATCGCGACCACCTCGTCCTTCATCCAGGTGTCCTCAAGGTATTCGACAAACTTATCCGGCGCCGTCCGCTTGATCTGGTCCCACGTCGCGTCGAAGTCTTCCCGGTTCTCCATACGGATCCATTTCTTCAGCAGTTCCCAGAGCTCGGGTGATTGCGGGATGTGAAAGTGCTGCTGCCATGCGTGAAGCACATGCCACCAACAAAGAAGGATGAAGCTTGACCGTTCATTGTTGACACGCTTCCAGTCGACTGAGGCGATCTTGCATGCATTGATCTGTGCCCAGTCAAAGTCGGACATAATGTACTGAGAGTCGACGCCGGGGGACCGGAGGTGGTTAAGACGGAGGAAGTACAGGATGGTCTCTTGACGACCGTTTGAAGCGAGCATCCAGGCGATTGGGATTCCGTGCACATGGTTGTCGCGCATGACGAGAGTGGTCAGTTGCATGTTCTCGTACATTGTCGTATTATGTGTAGCATCGATGCAAAGAATCCTGTTCCCGAACTTGCGGAACATGCGGCGTTGCCAGCCGGTCTGGAACATGAGTGTGAAGACATCGACGGCGAGGTTCGAGCTTGCAGGAGGGGGGTCGGCCTTGGACTTGAATCCGAGCAGGTGGCTGCGATCCTTCAGTCGTTCTGCCCAAGCGCCACACGAAAGGCCATCGTCCGGGTGCAGTTGGACGTCCTCTGCTTCAATAGCCTTTTCAATTCGACGTATGTCCCGTAGCTGGATGAGCTGGGTGTGGAGAGGCATGCGACCATCGTCATCGTCATCTGAGGCGTCATTGAACTGCTTGTGGTCCTTGTACGCGCCACTGTGGACCAGGTCCAGCTGCAGCACCCTGTTAGCAGTATTCCAAAACAATTGATTAACGGATGTACATACCACTGCGTCCGCTGACATTCGGTCGCGCAGACGCTCCGGCGATGAACTCCCTCGTCTCCTTTGGTATCCGCGTGAAAGGCAGGTTGGTGGCGTTCAGCGGGTGGTTATGCTGGTCATAATACTTCCCGAGTAGCTTTGTTGTGTCAGGGTACTGTTTGACGACAAGAAAGCATGGGCAGCCAGTCAATTGCTGGGGATCTTGCGCGCGCACTCCGGCAGCTTTTTCTCCACAACTTTCACCCCGCCAGTGCCATGTTGTGCACAAACAAAGCCGTGTTTGCGTGAGAATCGAGGGAGGTGGGCAACGGTATGCACTAGCTGTAGTTCGATGGTATTGCGGTGTTGCTCATTGGTAAGCCAGGTTTTGAAATCCGTCTCAGTATCCCAGCTGAGGTTAAATTTCCCATTAGCCAAGTCGGCGCCAAAAGATCCAGCAACAGGACCAGCACGGAACAGAGGAGAAGTGGAATAAAAGCAGGAGGATGGGCTTGAGCACTGGTAGTGTCGGATAAAGTCGGTGATGCCGCCACGAAGGCGAATACACGAAGGCGAATACCAAAAATACATTTGTGCTACGCATCAGTCATTCTTGTCCTTCTCGTCAAGGAAATCAATGGGATTGCCGAACGAGGACCCAGCGGAGGCTAGCGACGACGACGACGAGGCTGAGGAATGGCCAAAGATAAGGAAGGTGCAGAAGGGAAGGGAGAGGACGATGACGCGCAGCGCACCTCGAACGACGACGACGTGGAGAGACGTGAGCTGGAAGCAATGGGAGGCGGCGAGGAGCTGAGCAGATGGCGCGAGGTGGACATGGAGAGACCGGAGCTCGAGGGGCTGAACAGCCAGCGCAAGGTGGACAGGATGGCGGCTGTGAATGGCAGGCCAGCAGGTGCAGGATGGCCGCGGAATGTGCGGCATCACGGGCTCCAGCTTCACCATCCGTGTCACCTCGCTGACCTCGAGCTTGTCAGACGAGGAGTCCGCAGGCCCGTTCTTGATCTTGCGTCTCTTGTCGAGCTGCCTGATCGTTGGCGTTGTCACACGGCTCGTGGGCGTCATCACACGCTGGCGCTTGCAGCTGACGGTGGTGGGGAGTTGCACGAAGTACAAGTTGCGGTTGACGAAACGAGCGAAGGATGCGATGACGTTGTCCTCGTCATCGGCGACCGAGCCCACACGGCGGAGAAGGATTGGCTCATCGGTGACGACGTCGAAGGCGTAGGCCTGGGGGATGGCCACCCACTGGCTGATGCGGAAGTCGAAAAAATCATAGTACGCGTCTAGGCGGGAGTAGATGGGGGAGAGGAGGAAGGGGGCAAAGTCGTTGAGGTGGATGGTCGGCCACGTCAGCGCCAAGCCATTAACGTCCTGGACGACGGTCGTGCGGGCCTCACCATTGTGGACCCAGGAGACGAGAGAGACACGGCGGGTGTGCGGTGTCGTGATGGGCGGGGGGGGCGAGGTCCCTAGGGCAAGACGTACTGCAAGCGCCTCGTCGCGCTCTTCCTGCGACAGCGTGGGTGACGGGGGCAGTGGTGTCAGTGCAGCAAGACGTACGGCTGCTTCCTGCTGTCGCGCCAGACGCTGATGGGGCAACTCGTGCTCGGGCTGGCGTGGGGCTGGGAAGGCAGCGGCAGCTTCAGCGAGACCAGTTTCGAGGATTCGGCGGGTGCTTGTGGAGAGGGCGGGTGGCCGGGTCTCGTGAACCCTGCAACGCAATGTTGCAAGGCCGCGACAGCAAACCTTGCACCGGCGCATTGCGCACTGCGCATTTCCTGGGCGTGTGCAGGAAAGACATTGGGTGCTCAGGTGGGGAGGTGGTCTCCGAGTGGCTGCCTGCATAGAGGGAGGCGGAGCGGGTGACTGAGCGATGTTCTGCTGGGCGGGAGGTGGAGTGTTTCGAGGGTGCACCCCAAGTTCCCAGAATTTGTACCGGTGGCCATGGATTTTATTGAAACATTGAGAAGAATTTAGTACAGGGCGAGAGAAAATAAAGAACGAGAAAGAACGAGGCCCACAAAAACGCGTTGGAACTTACAGCAACATAGTATTTTCCTTGATTGGTTCCATACTGACATTGGCGGGAGGCAGGCAGAAACTGGTTGCAGAGCGGCTCCGGACAAAGAGCGTGGTGGGCGTTGATGAGCATCGCGTGGTGGTTCGTGAACAGAGGCATCGCGTTGGGTGGGGGTATCGCAAAGGAAAGGGAGTGGCGGCGGTGGAGGGAGAGGAAGAGGAAGGAGGACACTTGTTTGGCATGTGGCAATGGCGGTTCGGACAGAGTGGTTGTTAAGCGCGGGGTCCCGATTGGGGTAAGCACTTGTTACATAATGTATACAGCCACCGCACCCTTGAACCTCCAACCACGGAATCACTATGAACAATTTCTTCCCATTTCAACCATCCAAAATGACTTGATTGCCGTTCGAAACCTTCTGAAATTTATCCAGTATTTTATGGCACTGTTCAAGGCTCGGTGCTTCAACAGAGCGCGCAGTCACGTGGGATCTTGGAGCACTTCTACCACCCCGTTCCGCAGCGAATTAAAAATTTTGAGCACACAGAGACATTCAGAGCATCTCCACGAATGTATTTACACAAAAATCTAGTTATAATATTGTTGCTATAGGCACAAAACATCGAAAATCGTACATGTGGCTGTGCAGATTATGTAACAAGCTTTTACCCTGATCGGACATCACTGCTTGATAACAGACTTCAATATATCGAGGTACGAGATCAGTGTATATTGAAGTGTCTGTCTGCGAGAGACTATGGTGCACCGCCGGTCCGCCAGGCGGCCACATCTGCTCCTCATCGCCGCCACTCTGACTGTTCCCACACTACCCCGGCTCAAGAGCCTAACGACTTCACAGCTCGATGCTGCACTTACACGCGGAATTCTGGCACAGAGGATTGCACTTCTTGCTCTGAGGGACAAATTTTAGAGGTAACGCTTTGCGTGCATAGGAAACTGTGGATGACGTCTCCGGTTCGATTCCTATGTCATACAAGAGCGCGGTTGAATCTTGAATTTTCCGTTGGAATTGGAAGCAAGGTCGGAAAATGCCGTTGCCCCACCCCTCCCCAGTATACTTTGTTCTCTATGGCCCGAGTGCACCCCAATTTTATTGATATTTCTGGCACAGGCTTCGAGCAGTTTTATTGAAAGTGCAAACACAACTTAATGACTCAAATTAGTCAGAGTCGAGCCTAACTTGATAACCCATTGTGTTCTACATGTGCAGCCTGGCCTCCTTGTCACCCGGTCTAGCCCAGGTGGGGTCTCGAGCATGAGAGGTGCGTTCAAATCTGCCAATGTCAGCTACGGATTGACCAACATCGCGGCCAATGTCACGGTCGCGGCTGACGATGCTGGACATCCACAACTTATTTCTATGCGGAACTTGGGCCCTAAGAATAGCTGCCGCTTTTTCGAACTCGTAAGCTCGCTTTAACAGGTTTCCGATTAGCCATCGACCTTGAAATTGAGTTAGCATAAAGCCACCAACTTCTCGTATCCACTGACCTGTTCTTCCCCATCGCTGTCGTGCGTGACAAACGACAGAAAGAACTGTCGTGGATTTCATCAAACTCTTCCTGTCTTTGCACGGGCCACGTCGCGTGCGTGCAACTGGCACTCGAGGCATGTACCCGCATGCGATCCGTTCTTCTTGGTTCCATTGGAGTCCGCAGCTTCCTTGTATTTGCGGCAGTGAGACACCGGAAAGGTCTCAGGCTCAGACAGCCCCGCTGAGTTCGGCATCTCGCGACGGGTACGCGACGCGTCTTGACATGCGAATAGATGTGCGGAGGGATGGCGGTGATACAGACGTGTTAAGTATGTGGTCCGACTCCTGTTACTCAACACAATCTACTACTGTATTCGGGGATACGCCATCTGCCATCAGCACGTGTGCGGCACTGTGCGCAAAAAACCTGGGTCAATGACAATAGCGGTTTCTAGCCTTTGAGCCAACCCGAGCCCGACCCGACGCTTGGGTCGGGCTCAGGATTCTGGAAGACCTGACGCAATGCTATCTGTTGGAATTTGAGGTCAGTGGCAACGTGTCAGCCCGCCAGAGCCACGTGAGCGCGATGCGAACGTGGAGGAGACGACGTGGAGGGTACACGTCGTGGAGGTGGACGACACGCGTCGTAGACGTGTCCGTAGGACACGTTGCACGTACAAGCCATCTGATGGAACCATGGAGACGCGTTGAAACGCGTCTGGACGCGTCTTTACTACGTGTTTGACGCGCCACACATTGTTTCTTCGGTCGGAGAGTTCGAACTCAGCATTATCTAGTTCACTATTGTTCTAGCCATTCATTGTACATCTGAGGAGTATAAATACTGTACTGTACTCTCACTGAAGAAACAGTTTATTCCCTTCCATTTTTCTACACTATCCCGGGCTTGACCCATGGACTCGGGTCGGGGTCCGTGCTTGCCACTTGGATGTTGGTAGATTTGTGCCGAAAATATGCCTTTAAACTGTCTCTGACTTGAATTTCAGGTGTCACCTACCTTGTATCTAACATTTGGAACCATATATATTTCTTGATCACATGAGGGTCCGGTAAGTAATCTAGGAGAAAGCAGTCCGATCAAGTTCTGAATGCATCCAAGGACTTTGAGAAATGGGTTTCGAGAACTGGAGAAGTTCCTCAGGACCGCACCTGGTGGGAAATTCGTTAAATAAGGGTATAACCCGTCGAAATCACTTCGTGTAGGTGGAGGGGGGAAAAAAATACCGTCAAGCCCGACCCGACCTGCGCAGTAGGGCCGGACTCGCGATATTTTCAGGCCCTGACCCGCTCAGACCCGATCCAAGCCCGGCTTTCGAGCGCGGCCCGACCCGAACAGCACTAGCTCAGACAGACCTGAACCATCGGGACAACAGCGATCTCCTACGATGATTCTGCTTTACACTCTATTTCCATCTCAAGTTACCCTCTGCATCTACATCTGTCCGGCTGTCGACTAGGCCAAGCCCCAAGTTGCTCGTGGTCCGCCCTGATCTCGCTTGCAACCCACCGATTTGGCTTGAGATTCTCGAACCCAAAGCCAAAGCCGCCAGCTACGGCTGGGCTTTGGCTTGACTCCTACTTAAGCCCCGGCTTCGACCGTCACCTGCACCGGTATGTTAGACCACCAAAGACACTCAAAATTACTTCTGAAGGTGTTACGTAGAAGTGTTCACCCAATTTTGAGGAGCCTACATGCCGAGTCAACCTCCCATCAAAATGTCGAAATTGCTGTTCTGATCAAGCTCTGATGTCGAAGTTGAGGATTTACCGGCCTAAGTTTTCGTATTAAGCTGCCTGACACCGCTGTGAGTGACTCTTTCAGGAAAAAATCCATCTTGACAGTCATTTTTCATAGTAGAGAGGATTATTTTGTACGGTAGTCAAGCCGCGGCCCAAGCCACGGTTTGCGGGTTGGCAACCCTGAACAAGCCAAAGACAAAGCCCGCGGCTTGGCTTGACAAGCCGTGGCTTTGGCTTGACGGCTTGACGGCTTCAAGCCAAGCCAGCGGACTACTAGCCCCAACAGACTCGCCCAGTGCTCACTTTCTGATCTTGGTCCACCCGTCAATGCCGGAGTATCTTCAATTCGTATCTGTCGATTTGATCCTTCCACCATCTGATCTCATGTCGCAGCTTCACAACTGCCTAGTATCTTCATTAACCCCCACGATTGAAGATTTCTTGGCGGTTGGCTTCTAATTCTCCGAAGCGTCTGAACTTCAAAGTGCGGGAAGACAGGTATCCGGCAGCGTCGCAATCACGAATCATTCATCTACGGCATACCTCCCAGGATTACGAGCAATCCCGTGAGACGTCCGAAGATGCAATACAGCGGTGAGCATTGCATAGTTCAACAAAAGTTCAACAGCTCGGAATAGCGCCAGACCAAGTGCTTGGAACTCAATTCGCCACAGAACTGACAGTTGTTCCCGTCGCGAAGTTGATAGTCTCCCGCGCAACTGTACCGAGCGATGCAGGTGAAGAATCCTGGAGATGGCGTATAGTTCCCCAAACAATTGCCCGGTGAATGCCAGATTACATTGCATTCGGATCCGTTGATTTGATCCTGCCAGCATCCGTTGTGTATCATTCTACTTGCTTGCCAACTGCCCATCCTCATTGATCTCATGAGTCATGGGTTCTTGGCGATAGGTTCTCTGGAACTTTGGGTGTTGCTTTTGAACTTGTAAAAAATGCTGGCAGTGGCGCAATCCCAAATCATTCATCCATCGTCTACCGCTGAGGGCTGGTAACAATCTCGTTCCGGCCACATCGGAAGGGGAATACAGCGGTGAGCATTCGATCGTTCAACAGCGCCCAAAATAAATTGACGGCGAGAGAGAAAGTTGATAATCTGCCGCAAAGTACAGACTCTGTGAGTCACTCCCTGATCCAATCCTTCCCTCCAGTATATGCCCCATTTGAATATCTAAGATCTTGTTCTTAAAACTTGTCTTCAGGTCTATTACAGTTATCGCGATTACACTTGGCAGTGGCTTGCACAAGACATCCACACAGTCCATCTTGACACCCTCTATATCTCCATTCACGACCGGATCCGACCCCTAGCTGTGGTGCGGGAAGAGAATTGGTCTCCAAGCCCAGAGACATCGCTTTGCGATACTTCACCCGAAACCCCGAATATCCTCCCCACTGGAGGTGAGCCATTCGCACGTTCTAAATTCCGTGGTGACTGCGGCACAATTTTTCATGCCTTAGCTGTGTGCTCAGCCCATGGGGCAGATATCCCTCCGCGATCGAGTCGGAGCGATTTTCTGGTTCAGCATTTTTTGCAGGTTTCGTCATTGCCTAAGTGAATGATCAATGATGTATTTACCGGATACAGTGCGACCATGGATTAATCGGGACGCTGGGCCTCTTGGACCACTATACCTTCCGAACTGCATCTTGGCTTGAAGACGACGATACTCGCGCCAAGCAATTCCGCGGCGCACCAGTAGACAACGATCGTAGCAATTTTCACCGCGCTGACAGCGCGGTCGAGACCTGTGAGGTAACACTCAAGGGACTCCCGACTTGGCAGGGCAGGACAAGATGTGGAGCCGTGTACGTTGCCGTCCGTCTGAAGCCGTCTGACGGCAGATAGAATGATGATGATCTAGTCCAGAGCTCGAAATGAACAAACGCGCCAAGTGTATTTTGCGATTATGAACAGTGGTATCTATTCAATTCGGCTCAGCGCAACGTGGTCAATGGTGAACGTATTACGGCAATCTTTACCCCAGTTCTTCGGAAACCTCACGTTCGTAAATCTGGATCCCACTGCAAGTCACCGGCAGGTAAAACGGAAGGTCCGCGGGACCCGAGTCTCCCATTGAGGAAGTGCGGTCCATATTTTGCCGGTATTGCTGTAATATTTCTGGCCTTTTTTCTAAGGCGCAGTATTGTACTTACCGAATATTGACATCGGTCTTGGACTGTGACACTTGGGCCTGAGTTCGCAGCATTCTTCCCTCTACTTGGATCCAAACTCCGCGGTCGGGCTAAACCATGTGGCAGTGAGACAGATCAAATACATACAACCAAGCTCTCAACGTCGCCGTCTTAGAATAGCTTGATAGGGGGCGAGTACGCCGTCGACGTCATATCCGGCCGGTCTGGCCGGAATTCAGAGGAACACACTAAATAATTAAATTAAGGCCGGTATATCTCTAGTAAATATCTAATTGGACATGTCACATCCCACGGAGCGGAAGGGGCCTATATATATCGCAATATATCGTTCATGCGCAGCCATTTGCGTGGAAAGTCGGTTTTTTGCCGTTCGGAGCTGACTTTCTCAGACTGTTGGTGTCAAAGCCACGGAGAGGGGCTTCTTGGACACCGAAAGCCTTTTCGATTCTCCTAAGCGCCATCTGCCGCGCACGCTTAGTTAAGCAGAAAAAAAAATGCGATACGGCGGGACGCACCGCCATTGTGCCACGCGGCTGGCTGAAAATGAGTCTGAATCGAGTGGGGATGGGGTCACCCATGAGGTTCGTGGGTTTCTGAGAAATGGGGTGAGAGGGTGATTGTTTATGGACACGGCGCGGGGCGGCGTACCATAAAGACTTTCTCGCGGACCAGAGCGGCCACCCCGAGGTCGAGCTTTTCCATCGGGTACGCAGAGGTGGGTGCGATCCGCGCGAGGAATGGTGCGAAGTCCACGACGACGAACACGCCTGCATTTGCGCGAGTGAATCTTTGAGGGATCAGCCGGGTGACGCTGTGAACACGGAGTTGACATACTCCAAGTTGTGGAACATCAACCACTCCGCGACAAACTCGTACGCCTCCGCCAGCGCGGTGCGATTATCAGCGAGGAAGCGCTCCACGAATGGTCGATCTTGAAGCACCCGCGCAAAGAGCAGATCACTGACGGAGGATATGGGCGTGGCGTAGAAAAGAGGGCGCAAGAGATTGAGAAGGCCTGGGTTTTGCAGAGAGATGAGGAGCCCAACTAGAAGAGAATTCAACACAATTTAGAGAGTCAAGTACGAGTGACCGACGTTTGAGTCCGCTCGCGCCAAAATCCTTGGTTGGGCCTGCGAGTACATGAACGCGAGAGGGGTCGACGCCAATTGCCGAAAGATCAAATGTCAGGACGGATTCAAATTTCACATTGAGTGCGGGCGGATAGGCGGACTCGAACGTTGAAAGACCGTATACCTCGTCGACGATGAGATGGATATTATACTGGTGAGGGAATGAACATCATGTCAACATCGAATGTTGTTGGACGGACCTTTTGAGCTAACAGTGCGTATCCCTGAATAACTTCTTTCGGAGCGATCTGGGGCAATGGGTTGTGTGGGTTAGGTATGAGCAGCGCCTTAATCTTCAAACCGATTCTCTCGCTCTCCAGTAGCTTTGCCTCTAGGTAGGGCAGGACGTCTTTCGAAAGGGAGTTGACGCCCACGGGGATCTCGGCCCTGACCAGAGTCGCCAAGGCTGGGTGGGAAATGTCCCGCACATAATCATCTGAAGGCTGTCAGAACAAACGCACGGATATACACGGCCATCCAAACCATAGAACGGCTGGAGAAGGTGTTAGATCGATTGCCGGAACAGGAACACAGCACGCACGACACTCATCAACACTCCTTCCCCTTCTCCTGCCAGTGCCCAGACAAGTTGCGCCAAGAGAGCGCCAATCCCGGGCCCAGTGACAGAATTTTCTCCTGGCAGGGGTACAATGCTTGTGAGTTTCAATGGACAAACGAGCGGGGCTATAGCGTACTGGTAATTTGAACCCGCGGATTAAAATGGTCGTTGATGTATTGGGGCATGAGATCCTCGACCGTTGGCAGTGCCGTTTTGATCAGGGTGGCCCGGTACCTCAGGTGCTGCGTATGTAGGCCGGTTATTGGACGAGAGAAGTGCTACCCAAGATGATATCAACACTTGAACGGGTGGAAGCAAGAAGCCGCTACTTCGATTAGGCGTTCGCTTAGCAGCGAGTTCTCCGCGATTGAGAGGTTGATGGTGCCATCAGGATACAACTCAGGATCGTAGAATGGGCCCTCGGGAGGTGTGCTGGATGACCATAAGCAAGACTGAATTTTTCACAGGCAGCAAGAGCGAGCGTAGCGGGGCAGATTGCGTCGTGTGCCAGGGTCTGGACAATGGAATTGAACCCCTTGACTTACTAGGCATGCGGTGGGGGGAATCCCAGACGTTTGAGAGAGCGATTCGAAAGCTGAGGAGAGGCGGACATGGGAAGCGAATTGGAGGACGTTCCTTCAGGTTCAGAGGCTTTTAAGGTCCCAATTAGAACGGGCACTGCCATCGTCCTGACACGAATCTTGAACATATCGGGGAATTCCATGATTGCATCTGGCTTGTGTAGGTGCGTGTTTGCCAAGGAACTCCGCATGATTTCCGTTTTACCACAGGCACGTCCTTGGCTTATGATCCTGCAGATTATGCTCAGCGCCCTGGTTTCCATCTCCACAGCAACTTCTACCGTAAACCTCGCCACCTTCACCCCGTTGGAAGACGGAACCGGTTCCTCGAGTGCTTTTTTCGCGATCCCTACCTCACAGTCAGCATCGCCAGGTGACTGTATTGACAGTTGTTTCAATAATGCCACTGGGTCCGGCAACCAAGGCGGGTGTGGTGGGTGGGTCTTGTTTCATCCACATGGCGGCGTTGAGGGCTGACATACCTCAGTATTTCTGGCCAGTACGAATGCATCTGCGCGTTCCCCGCGATGATGCGGAACTTTGAGACTTGCATGTCGGCCCGCTGTGCATTAGATAACGGCACGATTCAACAGACCTTGGGGAACGTACAGCAGATTTGTGGTTCTTGTACTCCGGATGGCTGTAACGCGGGTAGGTTTGTTTCAGTACCTCCATGCAGTGACAATTCTCAAATACATGTATTTAGTCAGCATCTCCACTTTGAGGACTAGCGAGGCCACATTGACCTTCCAGGAACCCGTTTCCATGCCTAGTTTCGGTCTATGTTATAGTACCACACAGTCGGCGGGATCGTCAAGTGCTGGCGTCGGGGGCTTTGCCTCAGTCGGCCCTATTCCTTGCGGATCCTCGTCCGCAGGCATTGATGCCACGCCGTCCGCTTCAAACTCCTCAGGATTGTCGGACGCCGCCTCCGCCAGCGCTACCCTCGTCGGCAACCAGTGGCGCATCGTCTTTCCGAGAAGCTGCCGGAATATGCGGCCCCGCATTTTTTGCCGTGGCACTCGGCGCTACGCTCGTATAATCATCAACACTCTTGCGCGCTCCAATTTCTCGGCTGCTTTCCCATGTATGAGTGCAGACATTTTTATATCCTATGAAAGCCATATATGGGGAGTCCGAAGATAGATTACCGAACATAGATTGCGACATGCGGATATCTACTGATTAGCCGCCTTCGCGACTCTTCCGCGATCAAGTCGGCCCGAACTTTTAAAAGCCAAAATTGGCGCAATATGCCAGTGAAATCTAGAGGCTTCTCTAGTCTGCTGTTGAAACCCCCAACTGACTGGCGGTTAACATGGATTGGAAGAAAGATCCGGAAAGCGTTCGACACCCACCTGCAGTTTGGAATTTAAATTGGGTCTTTGTTGTGTTGTTCTCTGTTCGAGCGAGACCGTTCGGCTGTTATCTCCAGTGATATCCACCCCAGAATACGAAAGAATGGAAGAAGTTGAGGACCGGCAGGCCGCATCGAACGCCAGAATCAAGGTTGCGACCCTGCACATGCATTTCAAGAATCCCCGGTAATCAGTGAACGGGTAAAGACTAGGCCCCCGAAGGTATATCGCGCGACTCCTGCCGTATGTACATGCAACCCAAAATTGAATGAACGCAATTCTCATCAAACTTCTAGACCTACAGAAGCGACGCCACCATCAGGATTCAGTAACCGCTTGTTAGAGTAGCAGAGAGAAGCAGGTATGTAGACGCGGAGATAGGCCCGTCGTGTCTCAAAGCTTGACGTCAGCTGCAAGAATTCATCGAGGTTCGGAAACTTCCGCTGACTCGCCAATGTTTCGGGGTCGCCATCTGCGTTTTCTCAGAAGGGACCCATTCAATAGAGTAAATAACCGTTGAATAGGAGGGGTTTATCATGATAAACCCTGTGATTTGGGCGTTTCTTCGGCTCAAATCGAACCTGCTGATCAGTTCGAGTTGAACGGCGATCCCGAATGGAGTTCAGAAATTTCCGCGTAACGCGCCGACGATACGCAGTGGATCATGGGTTTATTCAAGTCACAGCGGAGGATCCCAAGGACGTTCATATTGTCTAATAACACGTGGAGATCTCAACCAACCATGCTGCTCAGGTTTTTTTTGGAGATCCCGCTCGTTACCGTCCGCGGTTGCTGATCAATCTAATCCAGGATGCCGCTGCAACGTACGGAATGTGCAATACCCGGGAGAAGTCCTTGAAAGTTGTAACACCCGTCT
Source organism: Mycena olivaceomarginata (assembly GCA_029378375.1). Taxonomy (NCBI): domain Eukaryota; kingdom Fungi; phylum Basidiomycota; class Agaricomycetes; order Agaricales; family Mycenaceae; genus Mycena; species Mycena olivaceomarginata. The sequence continues at coordinate 81,147 of JARKIC010001174.1, read as the reverse complement.
ATCATCCCGTATTAGCCGGTGCGTCTGTCTTCAAATTTTTAGATTTCCGTGATTCAACCAAGTGGGAAGCGCTATTCAGACTAAGAGTATCTGTAAAGAAATCCCGGTTTCATCTGGAGGTGTGAGGATTTTCCTATTTTAGCTATCCTCTTCGCCTTGACTCTCACGCTCTTTTAAAAATGTCCGCACCCGGCTTCGAGCTCGGCATTTACATCCCTGAGCTTCTTTTTATAATTAGTTCCACCCATATCCGGTTAATTTCCTTTTTCTCCCCTCCTTTTCGAACTCAAATGTTGCGACAGCTCCTAACCTGAGCGGTATGCCTCGAATTCTGTGGCAGCTTTCAAGTTCGAAACACAGATTGAAGTTCATTGAACTGCTTCCGCTTCGACTGTGTCCACCTAAGACTTCGGATGTTGTTTCGTAGTCTCGCGCTGTGGAGTGTTGTCACTCACACGAGAACCATTGAGACAGTGGTAGATGGGAGGTAACGGTGAGACACAGCCAAGTCTACTACCACTTCCATACAAGGGCTAATGCCACCCGGATACTGTCAGCCACTGAGCGTTCAGACACTTGGGATCAACTGTTCTGTGTCTCAAACGACCTCTAAATGATAGCCCAACAAAGAGCGACCGGGATAACCTCGGGGTCGTATGCAATCGCAGATTGGTTCGATCTCAACTTGTGCAGTGCCGAACATATGTCAGCTGCGCGCTTGACAGCTGTAGATTGAACATCAAAGCGAGGGGAACCAGTCGGGTGTACTGTACCGGCGTGTATGGTAGCAACAGTAACGCGTAATGGGCCTCCAAAATGTTGCCTAATTTCCGGAGAGTAACGCGTAACGAGTGGCCTGTTGCTGACTTTAAAGAGGAATTAAATAATAATTTTTCTGGTGTAAAAACAGACTAAAAAATCGCAAAAAAATCGACGTAGCTACATGTCATGGAGGGAATCCCTCGGGGAACGGCAAACCTTCGTCGCTGTGCGCAAATCTCGGGTAGGTGTTTCAAAAAGTTTGCGAGATAATAAATCTTTGTGTTGAGCTCGTGCGGAATGCCGACAGGTAAAGCAGGTCCAAAGGGCCATGAGAGCTGGAGGAGAAAGTGATAAAAGGAAGAAAATTAATTCAAAGCTCTACTACTGCATAACATACAGCGATGAACAATGGTGGCTCGCCCTCAAAGCGTTCGACTCAGGTTGCCTAAACTGGCATCCGTAACGCGTAACTTGGCTTCAGTTGCTAACTTTTCAAAATTTGGGAGCGTAACGCGACACCGGCTGCTACCATACACGCCGGTACAGTATGGGCTTTTCGGATCCGAATGCAAAGCCTTGCTACGTTCTCTATTTGAAAACTCTAAGCGGCCGACAGCTGAAGTGTTGGTGGTAATAATCAACGAAGGAACCAAGTACTTGAATCTTAAGTTTCGTCCAAATCTGCTGATTGCGAACCTAGCAACTGTACAAAAAGGTTTTGAATCTGTGTGAGAGCTGGTCCGGTAAATTCGCCACCTGGACACACTTATGAGCATCCGTCAAATTTGTGTGAAACGCAAGCCGGAGAATTCCTTCTCATTTACATTTGACAACATATGGTGCAGATTCAGTGTGTCACACTGCACGATTGAAAATCTTCGCACACCCGAAATCCCCGAGGATTCTCGCGCAACCAGTGGAGTGCGAACTGGACTGTTATTCGAATCAGAGTCCACTCCTTCGTCTTAATTACCGGAATTGGATAGTTCTTTATCGGAAGGGAGGTAGCCTCTCAGTTAATGTTGCAGAACTCTTCTTTCCAAATGCGTGTGCGTTCTCAGAGAAGTGCCGCAGTCTCGCCAATCGAGGTCCACTCTTTCGTCCAAATTGTCGAAGGTTCTTTTCTCACTATTAAACCACTAGCGGAAGTACCTGAGACATATCAGTTCTTTCTCGCTGCGTGCTGTAAATGTTCGGCCGAGATACCCGAACATCAGAGTCGCGATCACGTTCAATGTATCTGAGTCTAGCTTGCTCCACCTGTCTCATGGATCTCAGACTTTCCTGTTTCAGGTGTCCAGTCTGATATGTGGCCGGACTGTCCTCTCACCCGAAATTTCATGAGGCGTGCGCTCGGCGCTTGAGGTTTTTCTCAACCCAAACCCCTAACAACGGCCGCATCCTTACCCTGATCTGTGAAACCGATGGAACGCCAGGGGATGCAAGCTGGAGACCGGGAAAATATGGACCACACTTTGTCAACAGCGGGATTCGGGCCAGAAACATCCAGCAGCAGAACTTCTGGAACTTCCCTCTGGAGGATGCCAAAATAAAAGGAAGAATGCTTCGAATTCAAGCCCACGTGTCAGCGCAGCGACCGGATGCCAATATGCGGCAAACACTGCACCGTAAGAAAAGGCCAGAAAAAATTATAGCAATTGAAGTTGGAGACCGGTAAAATATGGACCGCACTTCCTCAATGGGAGATTCGGGCCAGAAATATCCCGCGGACCTTCCGGTGTATCTTCCGGTGACTTACAATGGGATCCGGACTCGCGAACGTGAGGTTTCCGAAGAACTGGGGTGAATTACCACAATAAGTTCACCGTTTACACGTTGCCCTGAGTAGAAGTTAAGTAGTAGCTCCGGACTCCTCTCTGAACATCGCTGTTCATAATGGCATACTACACTTGCTGGGTTTGCTCATTTCGAGCTCTGAACTAGATCATCATTTCCATTCAAACTACCGGTACCTGGCTCTGCATCTCGTCCTGCCTGTGAAGTCGGGAGTCCCTTGAGTGTAGGACTTCCGCCCGCAATCGTCGCGCCGACTAGTGCTGCCGTGCCGTCCCGCCTTGCCGAACGGCCCGTCAGGCAATGGCCGTGACGTGTTCAACATTCGCATAGGGTTCAAAACGAGCCCTTTTGGGCACTATTGTGGGCAGACGGTTCCATATTGAACGGCCGTTGCCGTCGCAGCCTTGCTTGAATGGTTCAGTTCAATATTGCTATGATCGTTGTCTTCTGGCGCTGCGGAATTCCTTGGCACAAGTATCGTTGACTGGAAGCCAAGTTACAATTCGGAAATTATAGTGGTACGACTCGGAGAAGCTCAGCATCCGGATTATCCCATGGGTGAATATCCAGTGAGTACATCATTTGGGCAACGACAGCCCTGCAAAAATATTGAACCTTGAAATTGCCCCGAATCATCGCGCATAGCCAACCGCCCCATGAGATGAGCACGCAGATAAGATATGAAATGTTGTGCCGCAGTCACTACGGCATTTCGAATGTGCGAATGACTAACCTCCAGTGGAGAGAGAATATTTGGGGCTCGGATGTCAAGGGGAGCGCTAGCAGGGTAAACTATGGGGCAGCAACGTCTCTGAAGGTTAGAAACCGATCCAACCGTTCCCGAACCACATCTGAGGGTCGGATTCGGTCGTGAATGGAGATATGAACGGAGGACATCGAGACCGACTCTGTTCTTCTCTTGGCCAAGACATTGCCAAGTGTAACCACGGTAACTGCAACAGACCTCAAGATAAGCTATTTGACAAAGAGAGCTGCAGGTGGTGAGAGAGAAACATTGAATCAGGGAGTGATCCACGGAGTCTGTACATTTGCGGCAGATTATCAACTTTCTCTCTCGCTGTCAAGTATTTCGAGTCAGAGAGAAACTGTTGAACTTTGTTGAACTATCCAATTCCCGCCCATATTCCCTCTCCCGATATCTCCGAAATCAAATTGTTCCTATTCCAAGTCGGATGCTTCCTGATTGCGGTGTTGCCAGATATCTGTCTCCTTCCCGCACTGTAAAACCCAAAAAAAACCAATCGCCAAGAAATCTTTAATTGTGGGGGTCAAAGGAGATAGGCAGTTGGTAAGAGATGAGAGATGCGATCGGATGGGAGGATCAATTACTATTAGAATATAATCGGGCTGCGAAGAGGGATCAGAGTCCGTAGGAAGTGAGAGGGCCTGGCCTCGCCAGCCTTACAGACGTCGATTCTTGGAGACGTCCGAAAATTCAGGGATGTTGTTGGCAGGAAGGGAACTCCGTGGTCGCAGATACACTCCACGATATCTTTTTGGAAATTCGGAGGGAAAGGTGTAGTTCGCTTGATATGCGAGACGCGGACAAGCTATAGAGAATGTCGGTGGGTTCGTAGATTGTTTCATTTTAATGGTGAGAAATCGAGGAATGGGAGCGGTAAGAAAAATGAGTCGGACGGAGAATTGCGGGGTAAGACATGAGATCGTCGGCTCAATGACCATCTGGATTTCATGATAGAGGTTGCGTGGGCTGGGAGGACGGGAATAGTACCTTTCTTTAGTCATGAAAGGACAATGGATTTCCGGATCGAAAACGTTATAGCCTATATGTGAAATAAATATCGTGGGCGTGGAATTTACCTCCTACTCACCGCCATCGATCTCTTCCCTCGGGCGATCGGAACGTCGCAGTCTCCAGGGTGATAAACATGCCCTCCGCGGTGGAACTCCGCAGACGAGCCAGGTCATCTCCATGGGGCGGGGAGGTGCCTCCGAAGGCGATGGCGAGAAAGGATTCGGAGTCGCGCATGGTGTAATCCTCGTCGAGAATCCAGGACCTTGAAAAACTGATCGTACATCTCTTCCGATGGAAATATGACGATGGACAGCGTTTGTAGACAAGGATGGCCATCTGGTGGAAGGAGCACTTAGCTCGGGTCATCACATGATGCGTAGGAGAGTTCAAGGTTGAGAAGCGTATCGGTCACGGGGACCAGAGCCGTCCATGTGTTGCATGGTACGACAGCATTCAACAGCGTGAGTCTTGTCAAAGCGCATCGACCACGAATGAAACGACGGCGTTAAATCGAGTGTGGGTATGCCAGGTCACATGGCGGAGGAAATCGGCACTGCCGTTGAGGATTAAGCACCTGAGGTGGCACAGATACTGTGCAATTTCGTTCAATTCGGCACGGGTTGTGACCCGTGCCAACCCAAAATACCGATTCGGCACTTCGGCAACCAACGAAGTTTGGCGTGACACCTCCAAAAATTCGGCATTCAAGACGGAAATTTTCGAAAATTCTGCCTTTTTTGCACCTGGGAGATTTGGCCCGGATGTCACGCATTTTACATTCGGCACTGGGTGCCGTGACCCGTGACCGAAACCAAAATTCATCGCGGCACAGGGGGTGCGTGACGCGTGACCGCCCAATTGAACGAAATTGCACAGTATGTGTGAATAGAGCTTGCAGTTGTCCATGAGTCCAAATTCTTTCGCCGCATGCCCGCGTTTGCTACCACCGAAACATGCTCGGGATACCACGGTGCTTCTGGTCGTGACATCGGAGGCCGCAAGTGTCCGATGTGCTGCTCAATCATGGCGAACGGATTTCAACCCATCCCCGTTCCAATTGACTTCGTACTGCTGGATAACGGATTTCAACCCATCCCCGTTCCAATTGACTTCGCACTGCTGGATCGACCGTTGTACCGAACAGATGTGAGTCCCATTCTCACGATTACCACTACCATCGCCGCTCATCACCGCTTTCCAGGCTTTCCTCATAAGCGTCTACTCGGTTCCGCTCCATAAGTGCTGATCTCGAGTACATACGTTCTTGTTGTCTCCGACGGTGATATGGCGTGAGTCTATTCTGCCAACCCACCACTGCCGATTGGAGAGTTTTGTGTTGTACAACGATGAGCAAATACGAATGAATTCAAAACCTAGCAGCTGGGGTTTGGGAGACAGAAAACCGAACTGGTCGTAATCGGTGTGAAGTAGTACGAGGTGATGGAGGCGCAGGAAGAGATCGAACACAAGAACAGCGCTGCGTCGATGCCGGCTGTTCGGAACGGGTACACCATGTCGAATAAATTTCCAAGGCGCAGCGCCACTAGACCGGGTGACTGCGTGAGGAGATCCGTGTGCCGGGGCACGTTTCCTGGCCAGCCCTCGTTGACATCTAAGGCAAGACTTCGAAGACCCGGGAACGGGTCGGACACACTACAAAGATCGAAAAAGTCGGCTCTCGACAGGCTAAGTTCCAGTCGCAGCCATTGGGAAGATCTGCGCTTCAGCACCTCCACCAGCCCGCTCGGAAGTAGAAGGCCAATTTCGGGGTACCGCAATGTGACGGATAGAGGATATCCGGGAGAACGGCTGAACCACAAGTCGACAAGGGCGGCGATCGGGTCGGCAGAGGGGGACTTCCATGACCACGAAAACCCCCAAGCCTGCGGTATGGAGATCCCGGAAACTCGAAGAACATCGAGCTCCAGAGCTGAGATGTCTCCAGCGCAACGGCTCGCCATTGTTTGCAGGCCAGGGCCACTGCAGAAGAGGTACCGCTATTGGAGAGGGCCACATGCCTTGAATGTCTGGGCAGATCATGATGTTGGATCATTGGATACATCAGACTTTTGACATTTTGATTGTGAGGTTGTACAACCCCGAAAAACCCCGAAAAACCTCTGAAAACCTCGAAACCTGACAACGTCAAAACCCTATGTCCCAAGCCCACAACCTCGACCGTTCAAGCCCCCGCCAGGGCAGGATTTTGCTTTTTCTCACAAATATCTTTGGGGAACAGATATATTAGAGTCCTTAGAAAGTTTCCAGAGCCCCCTTTGTGACTCTTGGAACATTTATTACCTTCATTTACTGCCAAGTTATCGGTCATTTGAGGTTGTGAGGTTGTCGGGAATACCGGCAACCTGAAAACCCCGGAAAACCCGCAATCAAAATGTCGAAAGGCTGATGTATGCAGCACGGATTCAGCCAAGATTTGGGTTCAAGTAAGGTTCGGGTTGAGTTCAGGAAGAACCGGAACAACACAGCCGTATAGCTGTTAATCCTATTCACCGTCACAACAAAGGTGGCAACCATTGGCAACCCCCACGGCGGCAAACTTGCGTTTGAGCTGCACTCCACAATCTTACTCTGCTGTCTTCCGCCTGATGCGTGTCCGGTCTCAATCCCTCGGAATCCGACTTCTGGACAATGCATGGGATATGTATTTGTTGGAAATACAAGCTTGACCACACATGTTTCACCTTTTTGTTATTTCCCTTCCTATTTCACCGTTGCTAGCCTTGCATGCGGTCTAGCTTACTACGACCATATGATTCAGACAGCATATACCAATTCCTTCCTGACTCACTCCCTACCTATTTGATATTCCTTACATATAAAAGCTAGAGTACTTGTGGTAGTTTACCTCACTGGTTTGCCTCGCAATTACCTCTTGCTTACAAACATCCTCCTGAGCTCAATTCTACAGTATTTCTCTCAGGTGGATCCTGATTGCCTTCGGAAGTTTTTTATATCAAGGCCGTCCATGTCATCAAGAACTGTTACAGAGCAAGCTCACAGCCATAGAGCTCATACCTAATTACAAGCCCTGATCGAACTTTATTTGTCCCTCTGTTGTCTGTGAAAATGGCTCTGACCCTGGGGTACATGTTGAATATACTGTACAATTTCGTTCAAATCGGCAGTCACGCGTCACGCACCCCCCTGTCGATCACGAACTTTGCTCGAGGTCACGCGTCACTCAGGCCTCTGGCGAACCTCCAAGTGGTCACACATGCCCCAAATTGCCTAAAAAAAAAAAAAAAGGCAAAAAAGACAAAAATTCCGGTTCAAATGCCGAAATTTTCGAGGTAGATTCGGCGGCTGCCGAAATGTCGAATAGGTAAAATGGGTCGCGCGTCACACCCCCTGTCGATTTGAACGAAATTGTACAGTATCGAGAACGCGACGGCTGTGAGTGCCTTATGTATACGGAACCAATGGAACCCGGGACGATGAATGTTCCTTGATCGTAGGCGGTCATACGAGCCAAAAGAAAAGTGTTCATGATCAAAATGGGGAATGTTTAAAATGAAATGGATGGCGGGGTTGCTCCAGAGGACCAGAGCCCGAAGAGGCCGAGACTTCTAGATCCGAGTCTTAAACTCGCGTAGAGATCTTGGCGCATGTACCGCCAAGCAACCGCCAAGAGTTTTCCTCACAAAAGGCCTTTTCCGCAAGCGACACCGTTCTCAAAGCCATGGATTGCTGTTCTACAAACACAGGGACAGTAATATTTGGTTGTCAATGTATTCAGCCAACTGGAATAACTTCATTCAACTTCAAGGCGGTTGACCGGACCACAATTCGGGGCTCGCGTCGCGATCGGCCGACATCGCCGATTGATGGTACACGTGATGCTCCTTTGGTTTGTCCTCTGCTCCCACCCGATGCGCGCGCTCAGCGCCTTGCCGCTCGACAATGATATCGTGGACCGAATAATGACCTTCTCCCCGACATTCTCCACTCTCCAGGCCCTGATGCTGGTCTCAAAGGCCTTCTACAGCGTCTACCAGACACATCCCAAGGCGAGCAGCTTTCCGTCGCGTTTTTACCGCACTGGACGTCGTTTATAGTCTATAACACGGGCGGTAGCGTATAATATTGTTGGACCAGCGCTGCCGCAGGCTTTGCGGGTGATACGGTATCAATATGCTATGCCAGACGGGAATGCGAGGGATAAGGAGGATCCTGACAAGCTGGCGACAGAGTGCCCAGAGGAACACAGCCCGAGTGTTATCACGGCCGACGAGAAGCAGAAATTACAGGAGAACTCAAAGGTTGTCTGTGTGCTGGAGAATATCTATAGCCTAACGTGCGTGCGTCTTGTGTTGTCTGCTATCCGCGCCACACGAACTCATATTTCGCGACAAATTAGGCAAAAAGACCGCACTTCCAGGAGAAGCGTCCTCACTTCAGAAGAATCGTGGCGCTTCCGGCGTGCCGTATACCGCATTATGTTCTACACCCGACTGTTCTCGGGTGATCGCTACGACCTGGATGAGATTGCCGACCTCGGCGAGGACGGAGTCAAACACATCCGGCTCCAGCGCATGGCCGTGCTGAAGGAATATCCAACGGATGAGCTGCGCCAGATCTACGCCGTAGTGCAGTTCATGCGCGACATCCTAGCAGAGGTGGCGGAAAGTGGCGATCGTGCGTGTTTTATCTCCTCCATTTACCTTCATTGATCTTCCCATACCTTCTTTCCACCTGAGATCGATGTTCTTCTTTCGACTGGTCCCAATGGCGTGCGGTACGCATGGGAGGAGCGCTCCACCGAATCCGTTGAGGAGGATTTGGGATTCAGCCTGTACGAATACGACGATGGGGAGAACGAGCTCTATACGGGATACTTCTCCCTCCCGCTGAATAAGATTTGGACGGCACGCGGGGTGAAGCCACCGAAAGATAACGACGAGAAGGAGCCACCGACAAAGTGGATTTTGGATGCGATTATTGGCGGGAATGATACCTGTGTGTGCGCCGCGTACCTCCGAATCACACGGGCGATGGGCTAATTATTCGATGGGCAGGTTCACAATGCGCAACCCCCGGCGGGCTCAAGCTCCTCACTGAAGCTAGTGCGTGTCTCTTCCTTTCCACATTTTCTGTCCATAGTTCTTGCAGCTAATCCCAACCGCTCGTTGCGCGCAGACTGGCACAGAATGGAAGTCCAACCCGCCGCGTTCCTCAAGAACCGGCTCAAGGACAACACGACTGTCACGACGCCGTTCCAGGCAGCGCTTGCGTCCTTCCGCCAACAGCACTACGACCCCGATAAAGCGGACGACTGCCGGGACGACGAGGAATGGCCGGGACCCTGGATCGGAGGTGTGTTCGACGTGCCTAGAATCAGCGGTGGGCAGTGGGACGGGTGGAAACGGGACGGCTCGTATTGTCAGCCGTGTCTGCAGAAGTTTCTGGACAAGCATGTATGGCGGTGGTTCTTGTGGGAGCGGGTGAAGGGTGCGTGGTGTTATTCGGGCAATTTCTCAAGTTACATTTGCTGAGCGGCAGCCTAGGTGGTTGGGCGCCGCCGGAGGATTGCTGGTATGTCCTCTACTCTTTCTGGCTGGGGCATAAAGGCTGATGTACCGCGTACAGGTACGGCTACAACTGCAAGACGATGGTCCATAAGAAGCCGCATGCGGAGGGAAAGAATGTGAGTTCGCTTCATTATCCTCGTTCCTGGTCTCGAATTAGGCGCTGACGATTTCTTTTGCAGCATCTGTGTGTGCCGACCAAAGGGGATCCTTGAAGGGCGCTTGGGCTTAAGTCCCAAGTCCCGTGTATACTACGACTGGGTAGTATTCGCCTTGTAATGTGTATATTTCTTCCTGTTATTAGGTGGGGATGATGAAATTGTAATGCGAATGCAACGCATTTGCGTTGTGGTAAAAAGACGGGGACATTTCTCATGTTACTGAAGCCAAGTGTTTTACTTAATTTATCGTAAGCGGAATCTTTCACATCGCCCTAACCCTACCTCGACCAATCCAGACCCAATGGACACATAGGTCTCTGAGGATATCACGCTGGTGCCTTAAGTCGGAGATGTCCTGCGCACGCACTTGTTCTCGGCGCTCGGTCTTTTTCGGGTTTGAGGTGGCGCCGTACCATGTTACGGGAGTTCCTGAAAATAATGGCAGTCACGTCTTTTTTTTTTCCCGCGCTTCCCAAAAAGGGAATAAAGCTGGTAAGGCCGACAAGCGGCAAGGCCCGCTACCGGGCCGTTGGGCATAAAGAAGTCGAACAAATGATGGGGTTGGATCAGAGATTTAAACGTAGCAAGTAATTTCAACTCTATCAGGCTCGCTGCGGGAGGTCTACAAACATGATGTGAATTATTGGAAAGATCTTTGGTCAAAGCTTCATCCGAATTTCAAGAGCTAAGTTACATAAAACCCCCCAGTAATTTGGAGGAGCTTTGGCAGGAAATACCGAATCCGGCCTTTTTCGCTCTCTGCGTTCGCAACAATTTTATTAACCGGACTTTAGGGTAATTTTGGAGTAGGTATTAGTAAAGAAATTCAAATCAAAGAAGTGAGCGGGTCTGACTTGTATTATCAAAGTACGTGATAAAGTAATTTTGAACGTTTGGCCGAGCTCGGCGTCTTTGGGTCTCAAAAGAATTGAAAAAACCCGCAATTGAAGCGGATGAATGAATGTGAACACCTGCAGATGTGACAGCTTTTGTGTGTTTTCGAATTGCAGAGCATAACTTGAACCGTAGATTGCGATCCCCGGCCACGGATAAATTCAAGGCAGCAGCAACATGGGAGAGACTCTCAGTTGAAATATGTTTGTTGTCGGCATCCAATATAATATTTAAAACAACTTTCGCCATATCTGCAGCCGACTCAAAATCCTTGCAAACCATGCGACAGGCAGACCGATCTGGTCGAGGGGCTATACTGGCATCAACTGTATGATCTACACAGGTCCCAGTGGTGATATGATGGAGCAGGGCACGCCGACATTGCACCAAGGTCATATTGGCGTGCGGAATTACATGGAGGTCAAGTGATCGTTGTATTGTGCGCAAATCCGAGTGGAATACAGAAATACAAGAACGTGTAACATGATGTCCAAGCAGTATGTCACGGATACTCATAGAAGAAGTCATTGGAGTCACAGAAGTGGCAAATGGCACGGAGATGGATGTAGAAGGGCAACGGCAAACCAGAGGTTCGCCGCAGCCATGCCCATCTCCAGGACCTGCTTTTATAGTGACGAACCTACCGACCGCTCAAGTGCGAGCTGAACCACAAAATACTAGGGATCAAAGAAAGAGGGGCAGGAGGAATATCAAAGAACGAGTTTTCAACAAGCCGAGGTGCCGTGACAAGTCACCGCGCGGCCAACTGAAGAAGCGGAGGTATGGGGTACGAGAACGGGGGTGTAGGCGTGGTGCGAAGGCGAATACGAGGACGTAGACGAGAGCGAGGGCGCGAGTATTTCGAGCAGTTGACTTGAGGGCAAAACCGAAGTGTATTTTTGTGAAAAGAATCCTAAGTATTTATACAGTTTACGGAGATGGATGAATGGAGTATAGATAAATAAATGGAATGCTTATAGGTGCCAAGGAAGACAGCGAGGACACGGGGCCGGTAAAATGAACAATGTGATGTGCAGATATATGGAAAATGGTTGAGATATGGAGGTTTGGCGAGTACCGGGATTGTTGCGGGAGTATAAAATACAAGGAATGATCAGGCATGTGGTTTGAGACCATGCGATCGTTGCCAGATAGGAAAGGCGCGTGGTACGGACGTGCGGGGCGAAGAGACGCGTCAAATAACCGAAAGTACAATAACGTCGGCAGCGCGATGGTTGACGCTGTTGCCGGGCCGATGGTGATCCGATGGGCGCATGTGGGCGCTTAGCGTGTTGGCCTGCGCGTCAATAGTGTGAGCCAAGGGAGAATACAAGCTTGTACACGAATACTTACCGCCAGGTCCAATCATGGATGACTCGGGTAGTGGATCAAGATCCTGGGCAGTGGGGTGGACCAAGGGAAGTGGATCTGTGAAATATTGTTGGGGTTTATCATGAGGGTGGGTCAGATGTACTCGAAGGCAGCACCGGCCGAAATATACCCGAAAAGAGCAAGAACGATGCGTTGGGGAGAGTTTCTCGGCAGAAAAAGATGCAATCACGACCGAGAACGAGGTCATATGGGAGCCCGGAAGTGACAGAGAGCTTCATATTCATCGAGCACAGTGAGTCCCCCGAGGGAAGTACGAGGACACCAGAGGCAGAAGACGAGGGAGCAGGGATCCAACAAGCCAAGATCCAATCCAGGGAGACCAAAGTTTTAGCAAAAGCAGGATTGACAGAGACGCTGACCGGGATTCTGCAGAAGGTGGCGGACAGAGACGTCGACATGGTGGTGAGAAGAGAGAGAAAAAAGCCACGTCGTCTGCCGTCACGTTATGTCGGAGAATTTGGTCCGTGATGCGAAAGCGGCAGCGGGAGATGGTGCCCGTTTTAGGAAGAGAGGACATTGTTTACGCGAAAACTGCTGACGAAAACACAAAGAGAAGACACGGTTTACGCGAAATATGCTGACGAAAATGTGATGCACGGCCAAAATCTAAAAATCAGGCGCCCTATAAAGACCCTTACCTAACGGTAGTGGGGATCGCTTTCAGCTCCTTTCTACATCCACCATGGTCAACCGCCGCATCAGCTCTGATATCAAGACGCGTGCTCTCGTGCTTTACAAAGCTGGATGGTCGAGCGAAGACATCTGTTATATATTCCACGATTCCCCATGCAGCTTGTACCGCTGGCGCGCAATCTTTGAGGAGTTCGGCACTGTCACCAAACCGCCATCTCATCTCCGCGGTCGTGAACACCTCATTAGCTTGGCAGTCCTCAGTGCGGTGAAGGAGATCTTCTTCCATGATCCCTCTGTCATGCTGGACGAACTGGTCTGGTACCTAGCTATTCATCATGACATCGCAATCTCGCAATCTGCACTACAAGCAACTTTGGTCCGGGCCGGACTCACACGCAAAATGCTCCAGAAAATTGCAAAGGAACGGAACGAAGCATCGAGGGACAACTTCAGAGGCTGTATTCAGGATCCCGACACCTTTTCTGGGACCGGGATGGAATTCGTCACTGTCGACGAGTCGAGTAAAGATGAGCGCACCCTCGCACGTCACTACAGGCGCTCGCCGATCGGATCTATTCTCATCAGTTCGTGCGCGATGACCGCTACGCTCTGACTGCCGCAATGAGTACTCAGGGATATATTGCAACTCGTATTGTCGAGGGATCCATGGACGCATTTGAATTTTTGATTTCATTGTGGAAGATGTGGTGTGTCCCTATCCCATCTTGATTCACATCCACCAACGACATTCAGATACCTGAAATGAACCCGTATCCAGACGTCCAAAGTGTACTCGTGCTCGACAATTGTCGGATCCATCACACGGATCTATTGCGGGAGGTACTCAATGAGAACGGTATGATTGGATACCTCTGATCCTCGTTACTGATACCAACATGCTTATAGGCCTGATGATCCTCTTCTTGCCTCTGTATTCGCCTGACTTGAACCCTATAGAGGAGTCCTTTTCGATTTGTGGCTATTCCAACTCTTCGCCCGTGCATATGCTGATCATTTTTCACAGGGAAAGCTTATCTACGTCGACACGGGGAGGAGATACATGGTGCTGAAGATCCCATAGCCGTGTTGAAGGAGTCGACTGCCTGTATCACGGCAGAAATGGCGGAGGGCTGGTGTCGGAAAAATCCTATTCGGCTTTAAACGGCTTTGAACACGTTCAAAGCCGTTACATGGTCACATGCCCTAGCTGGCTTCCAACGCACAGTCCAGAATCACGCAACCACTCCCAAGTCAGGTCGAGGGGACCCAAGATCTGGCATGGTCAGAGGGTTCTATAGAACCTTCAAACTACTTGCATGGGTCTCAAACCCACCCAGGCGGCACAGCACATAAATATCGACGGTCGATAATATTTGTAATGAATTAATGTGATGGGGTGCACAAGCTGAAAAATATATATTGGACAAGAATATTAAGCTACACAGTATATAGGAGTCGCAGCTAAGTGTGGTATTACATCTGAGTATCAGGTATAAGCACAATGAATGACCGAGATGATAAGGTCAACGTACCAGGTAAACTATAGAAGCAACCCTGGATGTACATAGCATCAGTGGGGACTCAAAAAGGGAGAGCGTACCTGAGCATCGTCGCCAACGAGTATGGGTAAGGAGTCAGAAAGGTAAGACGGGATTACTTACATATGCACTTGGGGGGCGGGAAGATTCTGAAATCAAAGGAATCAACACAAGTGATCGTTGTAGCAGCCAGCGCAAGTACCTCGAGCGAACAAGGGCGGGTGGGCGGGGAAGGGGCAAGACGATGGTGGGGTAAGGAAAGGAAGAAAGATGGAGACATTGTCACAGAGTTGGGGTCGATATATCCGCTCCATGGTAATGACATCATTTCGCTCCACTGCCCAATACGCGAAAAAATTGCCGTTGCACTTTCAAAAAATCTCACAAGCTCCACCTGACGTTGCTTGGGCATAGCCTGCAGTAGCGCTGTGTAAGAAAGTCAATGTTAAATAACACCCCCTTTCTAACACTGTTATTAACAGGTAAATTACATTTCTCACATTTGAGGTCCTTGGAGGCATGTAATTTTTGTGTGAGAAAGGGGGCCTCCTGAGGCCCCAAATCGGCCTCCGATACCGATTCCGGGGGCTCTAAAGCGCTGCTGAAGACTTAAACAGTGAGGTCTGAGAACAATCCAGCCTGGTCGAATTTTTTGGGCGAAAATCTGGCAAAAAATCTCCAAAAACACGCGTTTTGGGCGCGCTTACGTCATGTTAGAAACCCTGTTATTAACATGCTCATGTTAAATAACATCAAGGGGATTTCCATCTAACGTTACTCACACCGCCAATTTTGATTCTTACACAGCACTAGGGCCCTGCAGTGAACAGCCGTAGAAAGTGGAGCGAAATTACCGCAAAAAGTAATTGATTGACAGGTGGAGGCGGGGAAGTTTTTTCGAAACTGGAGCACATCATTCGCGGGGCCTTACTCTCTCCAATCTTTGGGGGGGAGGACGGCATGCATTACATTATGGATTGCATTGACGAGGACATGTATCTGCGAGTCAATAACCTGAATTAATATTTATTTTGTTCTTGCCTTTGTTCTTGAAGTTGTTAGGCTCAAAATGTGATACATACCTTGGAACGGCATGAGACGGCCTAGAACTTACACCGAGCCTTCGAACGGCTTGAGACTGGTTTGAAGTCGCTCCGCCATGGCTTCGAAGTGGTCCGATGCCGTTCCAAGGTCACATGCTGGACCAAGCCGTTGCATGCTGACTGGCTTTTTTCCGACAGGTTTAGACATGCAGGCTATATTTGGTGAGAGCTACACATGGTACGATGTACGAGCGAAGAAATGTGAATGCGATACGACGTAGATTAGAAACGATGCAATGAGAACTTTTACGATGTCGAGTAACAAGTAAAGGGGAGGAGTAGCAAACCATATCAATCATACATACGAGCTGTGAGGTCCACCTTGAACTTCATATTCGTGTTGTGGATCCGCCTCCAACTAAACACCGTGAAGCCTATGCTTTTGAGCTCCTCGTCGACAGTGGGGGTCGTTTGATCGCCAGGACGGAACCTTACCTCCTTCAGAAGTACGGCATCATCGTCCTCGAGGCCGTAGATGTCGCAGAATTGATCGACCGTCACCTTATGGCGTTTGATGGGGGATGGAGGCGCAGAGCGTGGATTTGCAGGAGGGTTTGAAAGGGGATTAGAATAGGGGTGTTCAAAGTAAACGACACTTTTTCACTTTTCGGTGCTTTTTCACTTTTCGGACGCTTTTTCGCTAAGCGGTGTTTCGGGTGAGAAATCGGCGAACTTCGGCACTACAACTGATGTGATGTGAGATGTGATTTACCCTTTTGGGATACCCCCTATCACTTGACTAGATGGCGTGAATTCTCATCGATAAGGGCGCACTTGGCCGTGATTTAAGGGCAGACAGAGGGAGGTTCTGTGCAGATCCTCTTTCTTCCCTTCTGGCCCACTAAGATGACTCGAAAGACGCGCCATTCCACCGTTACTCGGACATATTTGACGCACATGGTTATGCGGGATCTAATTGTTCCCCCCGAGACCCTGGACTTCATGACCCTGGTAGACAAGCTGGCTACTGATATTCAGACTCTCAAAGCGATTCGAGAGACACGCTACCTCAGCCCACGGGACCCTGTTGCAAAGTCTGGCAACATTCATCTTGCATGGGTTTATGCCGGAGACCCCAAGGATCACAATCGATTCACCAACATGCTTCGTGTCTCTCCCTACGTTTTCGGCGCTATTCTGGACCTCATCAAGGACCACAAAGTCTTTACCAACAACTCAAACGTGCCACAGACTCCTGTTGATCAACAGCTTGCAGCCACATTGTATCGGTTGGGCAGATATGGCAACATGGCGTCGGTGGAAGATGTTGCACGGGTGGCAGGCTGCAGCGAAGGCTCTGTCGTCAACTTCACCGATCGGGTCTTCACTGCAATTGAATCTTTGCATGATACCTTTGTCCGGCCCTTGACACCCGAGGAAAAGGAGGCTGAGAAGATTTGGATAGATGAGCATCTCAGGTTCAAAGGGTTGTGGCGAGAAGGCTGGCTGATGTATGATGGGACAATTGTGGTTCTTTTCGCTAAGCCTGGCCTGAATGGCCAGGGCTATTACACTCGAAAAGCCAATTATGGTCTAAATGTCCAGGTAAGTTGATTTATCTCACTATATTCAATACTCAGTACTGTTTCAGATTGGAAATGTCCCATCCACCCTCCGAATTGTGGACTATTGCCTTGGGTCCACTGGTTCGGCCCATGACTCTGCAGCATTCGAAGGGACTGCTGCATTCAAGCACCCTGACTGGTTATTTGAGGGCGAGGA
Source organism: Mycena olivaceomarginata (assembly GCA_029378375.1). Classification (NCBI taxonomy): domain Eukaryota; kingdom Fungi; phylum Basidiomycota; class Agaricomycetes; order Agaricales; family Mycenaceae; genus Mycena; species Mycena olivaceomarginata. The sequence goes on along the minus strand of JARKIC010001174.1, from coordinate 63,822 downwards.
ATTTGCTTGGGGTGATTCAGCATACACTCTGAGCTCCCGTGTAATTCCGGTTCACAAACGTCCTGCATCCCTCCTACCCAACATTGCGACCTTTGACGCTGCAGTTGCCCACATCCGAGTGCGTTCTGAGCACTGTATGGGGGGTGCTGAAGGGTCAATTCCAGTCCCTACGTGGACTCCGTGTTAACATCAATTCAAACGAGGATCCCTGGGAGGCGTTACGGTGGATAACAGTGGCAATTATTCTGCACAATGCGGTTATCAAGTTCGAAGGTGTGGGCTCTGGTGTTGCATTTGCACACAGGCACAGTTCACGTGATGAAGAAGAGGATCATGGTGGCCAGGATGAACCAAGAGGTGGGGATGATTATGGTGTGGCGAAACGGAGGAGGTTGACAGAGGAGCTGTTGGCATACCATGCACACAGGAATAACAATTAATTAGATTCAATAAAGATGGGAACATCGGAAACTAATTAACGATAGCCAAGGCTTCGGTCAGAGCCAGGTGCTGGGGAATGGCCATTACGATCCCAGCCACTGGAAGTACCAACCTGAACTTGAGCATCCGATGACGAAGAAGAAGGTGAAGAGCTCCTCGAACGGGTGCGAGCTTGTTTGCTTGGCCCTGCCACGGGAGAACTGGCCCCTCGCTTGGGAGGATCAGCATAATGTGCCTCAACAATGTCAAGTCGTTTCCGGAGAGCATCTTTGTCGAGTATACCAGCGTTGAAGAGAGCAAGAAGCTGGTTGTTCTTGTCGAGGCGAAGGCGAACACAGTCGTTCTCCACCTTCAAATTTCGCGATTATTTGCAGAACGCATCATTTTACTGTTGAAGAATAGGCTGCACATCAAGAACAAGAAAAATAACAGATTTTACGTTTGAATATCGACAATACTCTCCTCGAAACTCTTTCTTGTGCGATATTTTGAAGACTTCACCTCAGCTGCACCCTGAAAAGTGGAAGGTCTGGCAGCTGTCCTTCCCCGGGAATGTTTGCTGAACGGAGCCAATGGTGAAGAATCAACCTCAATCGGCGAGGAAGGGCTCTCCTGGCATGACCGATGAGGAGTCGACATGAGAGTGGGGTCAATATTAGCATTGGGATCGATTTTCGAGCCTGCCGGCGGCTGAAGATACACAACTTTGTGGCCTTCTGGGCCGACACCTGTCACAATCATCGGTGGAACAATGTTGGACCGCGCTGCAAGGAATCGGTGCAGGTGAGGGAAGAATTCAAACTCCTCCTTGATCTCATCTGCAAGAAAAGAAATCAGCGATGAGAATACAAGCAGAGTTTGGGCACATACCCCACAGGTTCTTTGACTTCACAGTGGTATTGTGGTTGGGGCCCTCAGACAATATGTAGCACTCAAGGAACTTATGCACGTCCCCACTGTCATCCTCGTCGTCCTTGCGAAGCCCACCACCAGTCACCTGGAGCTTTTTTGTGTGCTTCTTATAGGTGGTAACAAGACTGTTAGGACAATGTTACCGTTTAGCAAATTCGGGGTTTAATTCGTGCGAAATTACCTGTCGGCTTTGCCCTTGACTCGCTTCCCAAGGGCGTTGGGGCTCGTTGAATACATAGCTGGGAAGATCTTGCTGCCGATACGCCTGTAGACAGCGATTTTACTCTCTCCTGACGTATTCTGTACATCAAGGTTAGTCAAAGTACAGTCAGAGACCGGTTTTGTGGACGCACCTCATCGCCCTGTTTCCCGAACAGTACCAGACGGTTCTCTTTGACCTCCATTTGCACAATGAGATCATATGTCACTGCAGACTTATCCGCATCCCAATCGATCCGAGGGAGCGGCTCCTCCGCTTGCCTTTTGACTTTGGCAGACTTCTTCTTCGCTTGACCGTGCTTCCACGGCGAACGGCGATGGGGTTCATCTTTGGGCATTAGAGAGGCAAGCCGATCAAGGTGGGAGGGAAGGTAAGGAGGCAACCGACCCGCAACCGACACTCAAAATTTTAGCGGCCTGTGATCTCGCATCACATCAGTTGTAGTGCCGAAGTTCGCCGATTTCTCACCCGAAACACCGCTTAGCGAAAAAGCGTCCGATGAAAAAGCGCCAAATAGTGAAAAAGCGTCGTTTACTTTGAACACCCCTAATATGGGCAGTGGGACCATGCAGAGCTCCCAGATTCAACAACATGCCAAGTCCTCCGCTGCCTAACAAGGTTTCCAAAAGGATCTCGGAGAACGAAGCACCACCAAGAGCAGGGATCGATTCAGCAGGGGTTGCAGCGGGAGCAGGTACAGGCGTGGGAATGGGTGCGGGAATGGCAGGGATATTCTTGATATGCTGATTGGCGTCGAAAAAATTTGAATTGGGTGGCTTTGTTTTGTCTACATCTACGGCCCCCCGAGCCTGTGTTGTGGGTAAGTACGAAGCAAGCTATGCAGTAGCCAATATACACTGACCAATGCTGCTGCCCAAACACTGAGACGAGACGAATTGAGCTCGAAATAGAAGCCTGTCTTGCTGTCGAAATAAACATGCTTGTCGGCAAATTGGGGATATTGTCCAATTGGGTATCTGTTCGCGAGCCTTTCGCGCTCGTCCTTGGTTGTTTTGTTGACTGAAAGCCACTCGTGATGATCAGATTCCAAATGCAGAAAGTGGTTATTGATGCACAAACCTTTTGCTCCTGGATTGCGGAACTTGCGCCGGCGGGTTTGAGCTCTGAGTAGTCGAAAGTGGGCATGGGCTCCTCGTTCGTGTCCCACGGCTGCCGTAAAATGATGGTCAGATGCCCAGGCTAGGATGCTTGCACTATTTCTTCTTCCATCGGCTTCATAGGTGCCGGCATATAAAGGAGCACAGCACAATTATTCGCCATCTTTTCCTTCATTTCCGTCGCCATGGCCTTATAGCCTTTATCGCTCACGAGGGGCAGTTTCTCGGCATTCTTTGGCTTCTTTGGTTTCCAGACGAGCGTCGACTTGTTCAGGTTCTCGGGATGACAGGGAAGTTCAGCAGCGATAGAGATGAGAAGAGAGCTGTACGAGCGAGAAATGTGAAGGGAAAATGGGCCTTTCTGGAGGAAATCATTGTCGGCAGCAGCCTTCTTCTTGGCTGTCGCAACAACAGGCGTCACGATGTAGATATAGTATGTGATGCTGGGGGGTGGCTCGTCCGCATCGGAGTCGAGTCTGTTCCATTTGCTTTTGGCCTTGGTAGCCTTCTTGTCACTTTGGTCAGAGTCGTGCTTGCGTTTGGCAGCAGTGTCAGCACGGCCCTGCTTTCGCAGTTTCGAGCTCATTTCTTTCTCCATGATGGCCGGAGTATTCACGACAAACTGTGCTGCAACTATATGCTATGTTAGGCAAAGCTCCACATGAATCTCATTAGACGACACCTTTCGGCTGGTCGTCAATTACTCCCTGTATCATTTCGTTTACAGTTGGTAAATCATCATCTGAAGACCCCCTGAGCTCTGTAGTATCATCATGGGATGCGACAGCAGCCATTTCGAAGAGGAGAGAGCGATGAATGAGCTAGGAAGATACAGAGGACGCTCGCGCGGATGTAAAGAGAGAACCGAGCAATTTCCTTTTTGGGAAGCGTAGAAAAAAAAAAAGACGTGACTGCCATTATTTTCAGGAACTCCTTGTAAAGCGAGGAGATAGCTCTGCCCGCGATGCTTCGTTACAAACAATTTTTTCCTGCAATGCTAATGCTCCCTCATTGCAGATCCATCGAATTGCTGAACATAAGTAATGAGATCAATGAGAGCACCAATTATAGGAAGGCGCAAGGAAGGCCGCGGAAGAAGAGCCATTCTTCAACTTTGCAATCAAGCTTAATTTATCCGGTTCGGGCATGCTCTCCCTGCCTCATGGATCTCAGGCTCTCTTGTTCCACTGCTGCTCACTCTGGCCAAATCTACTGTACCATTTCATTCAATTCGCGTGTCATGTGCCACAGGCCACCAAACCCCGAAAAATGCAATCTTTTTTTCCAGCTGTGTCTTGGTTTGATTTGCCGTAACACTCACACAACTCCTAATCGGCAATCTACGCAGGACCAACACAGTGCTAGGGACTGGCAACACCCGCCAAATAAATGTCTGTTTGCACATGTCGATGCTATGACTTTGCACAAGTCCTGAGGAAAAATTTAAAATTCTGTGCGGGACACTCTGTGTAGATTTACATTACAAGTTCATTGCAATTTTTTTCAGAAAAAAAGACCCAGAATTGGGTGTGTTATGCGGGACCAAAGAATCACATCAAACAGTGATCAAACGTGTTCATAAGACATTATGAAGGCAGGGGGGCCCAAAATAAAAATTGTGTCCAGGACACTCTGTGTAAAATGAGAAACCGGAACAGTCTCTCACCAAAGGTCAGGCAAAAATGTCGACGGTTGAAGCAGAACACTGGACTGATGGCGGCCGGACATCAAAACCCTTTGCATTGCCAGTCACCGAACGCACAGTAGAACCACTAGGACACCAATCGGCCGATATTGCCGAATATTCCTGCTACCGTTAGGTACAGGTCTTAGGGAGCCCGATTTAAGCTTTCTGCAGTAAACTCCCGTTTTTGTCAGCAGTTTTTGCATAAGCTCCCTTCCCGCCCCCCCCCCCCCCCCCCCCCCCCCCCACCAAAAGCTGCTGGATGAGGTCATCTGCCTCTCATAGTGCCTCGTAACTCCACGGCCCATTTTGATGACGCGGCATTGATGTGGTGTCATTTCTTTCTGTATCCTCATCATGTCCACCCTGGCGACATTCTGCAGCAAGCCCCATCTCTCCGGGTCTCGACCGCTCCGGATGTTGTGCCCTCTGCAAAGATTTTGAATCTGCCGCAGACATGCTGATATGCTCTACCCTTCCGCAACCATCGGTCTCCCAAATATTGTCTGACACTACTGTGGGGCCTGTTTCCAACCCGACGGCGCCGAAACATTGCATATGACACGCAAAGAGGTGAGGAGACAAAAGTCGCTTTTTGGATGTTGCTGATATGCTCCACCCTTCTGCAGCCGTCAGTGATCTCCCAAATATTGACACTACTGTGGGGCCTTGGCCATGTTTCCAACCCAACAGTGCCGAAACTTTGCACATGACACGCAAAGAGGTGAGGAGACAAACTTTGAAAATTCTCCCGAGCACGTTGGGGGTTCGAAGCTGAACAAGATAAATTACAGTGTTGCGGGCGATCCAGTGAAACGGTGCACTTGATATATGACTAGAAATAGCTTAGATTCTGGCTTGCACAAAACAACCACAAAACCACCACTACAACAATCTATTCCTCCAAAGATGTAAGTGCTTCTCTTTGTTAGTTCGGGTCCGGGCTGTAGCATGCGACCAGCAGGTTTGGAACAAACACAATTCAACTGCTAGACTTCAACAAAGCCGTTCAACAACACGCTAGCACTACGCAGCTGCCAACAACAATACCGCTAGCACCTGGGATGGGCAGGAGTTTATGGGTTGGATACAAGGTGGCTGGATCGCTGGATTGAGGGCACCAGGGCAGAGTATGTAGGTTTGTGAAAATCCTCGCAATGGGGTACCCAAAGACTATTGAGGCTAACAACAAGGGGACTTCAATCCTCAAGTGACAAGGCAGTCCTTAAGCCGCTGACCTATTCCTTTACCAAGAACAGGAACATTTCCAGTTTGTATTGGCAATAGACACTATAAGCATCCAGCTAGCGACCCAACACACTACGACAGCGCTTCCGCCAATATCGGGGTGAAGGCAAAGTAACTGACAAGTTACAGTCAGTCTAGAGGTGGGGGCACCTAGTCCGTCTTCTTCTTAGTGGGCTCGAGTCAACACACAATCACCTAGCAGGTGATCCAACACACTACGATAATATCGGGATGAAGGCAAAGCTGCTAGCGCAACTGCTAGCTGGTTCTCGAAGAGAACACCCTTGGTTTTATACGTGAAGACTCCTCGAGTCAACAACAGGAACCTCAACTTAAGATCTCGACGTGTCCAGAGTCAACAGTATTGATTCCAATAAAGCTACTACTTGTGAAGTGTGTGTACAATCTCCACTAGCAACCTGAGACCACCTGCGCCAACTTCGTACAAAGTCGGGGTGTAATAATCTGAGGTTCTAGCCTGCTCTGTGCTCCCTTTATACTACTGAGGTCCATGGTACATGTGATAAACAGAATGAATAATATAAATGAGTGAAAATGATGTGATGAGTACAACAGCCAATGAAACGACTGCCGTTTGGTTTTATGATGGGTCTATGCCAAGCAGAACAGCCACACTGATCCGCTAGCATCCATTTATGGGTATCGTGAGTGATCCCTCAGCTTGCCATCAGCTGCTGGAATCGCTATCCTGACGAAGCAGAGTTGAATCCGCTGCCTGGAGTCATCTAGCACTGGTCAGAGCACTGGCTAGCAGTCCGTTTATCTGTTACTGCATATGTGGTGACCCGCGCATCCGCACCAATAGCCTGCTAGCTATTCCTCTACCGTCTACTTGTCTCTGTTTGTGACTCGCGACTGCGTCGCAACAGTCACGTGCTCGCATCTGTGTTTCAGGTCTCGCATCAATCACTAGTAGGGTACTACATACTAACACCCTTGCTAGAAGGCTGTTAGTGCATAGTTTACTACCCTTCAGATCCCAGACTCGCCGCTCGCACCTCCAGCTAGCGTCCTCGCAGTTCCACTCTCCTGTGTCTCGCTTCCTAGGTGCTAGCACCTTGACTGTGTAGGCTTATGGTTATTTCCCCATGGTTTGGGCCTTCAGACCATACTAGCGCGTCACACTAGTCGTATCTGATGCTAGAACCGGCAGCTTGGGCTCACTCCAGTTCTCCTTTATATCACCTAGCCAGAGTCCTGAATGCTAGTAATAACACTTCAGAAGTGCTAGCGCTTTCCCGTTGTATAAATACTGGTCCTAGGAAATCGCAAAATAGCACTAGATGCTGCATGCTCTTGTTATGGCGATCCACCTTCTTCTAACCAGCCCTCTACTGCTTTCGCTCCCAACTATCTACTATGAGCTCTATCACCCTCCGCCGCTGCGTAGTCGATCGCGACACCAATAAGACCATGTACGACCGGGTCCTCGAAGATGTCGAAGTTCTCAGCGACACGATCTTGCCCAAGCACGAAATCAACAAAACATTCTTCCGTGCGAAGCCCGACTTCAAGGGCAACATCTATTATGAAAAATCTGGCGGGAAGTCCTTCAGGGCTCACTTCATCGCCGAGGTTGGGTCCATTGAACAGGGAACATGGACGGCTGCTCATCCCAAAAACCTGCCTCCTGCACATAAACTTGCAAGTATTGCTTCACTTACATGTATAACTTGCTGATGTACTGGCAGCCGTTCACCGACGACAGAGGCAAGTCTTTGCGCATGATTTTGGTGCTTCGTTGCCCTACCGGAGTGCCAGAAGAGCTCAAGAAGCTCTTTCGCAACGGAATCACTGTATTGGACAGCATCTGTGCCGCCGATGAAGCATCCGAGGCTGAACGTTCTCAGGTGCGTCCATTTTGCACATCTCAATTTCAATGCCTTTTTCAATGACCCTGATACCCAGCACTTTGAGATCACGGACTCTATCTTTTGTGAGAATGGCGAAGGCGACCTAACCGACAACATCATCATGCTCCTTCGCCTTCAGCAAACCTTCGAGGTTGGTTAGATCTGTTATTGTGTTACTGTATTCACTTTGATTTCAGACTCCCCCCACAAATAACCCTCCTGCCACCTGTCATGAATCGCCCGGGTTCCACTTTTTCGCGCGACGCGTCCGTATGGATACAGACGCGTCTTAGCGGCACGGGGCTCTCATGACGCCACCACGTGACCTTCTCACGGTTGAAACCCGGCCTCGGATTCTAAAGCCGCAGACTCAGGGAGTCTGCGCCACGGAATACAGAAGACGTTAGGGACTAGGAACCCGTACAGACGGATTCTAGTCCCCGGACGCACCAAGGGCTGACACAGGAGGGTACACGGAGTACAGGAGTGGTTGCAAACCCGATCGGGGTTTGAACCACTGGAGACAATGACACTTAGGACTAGGAAACCCGAACGTCGGGTCTCCTAGGTCCACCGACGCCACGGAAACCAACACAGAGGAGTCCAGGAGCATCAGCATTAATGCTCCTTAACGCTACGTTGCAGGAACTGATCGCGATTGACCGCGATCGCTTTAATTTATTAGAAGCCTATATAAGCACGGTAGAATCTCCATGTACAGTAGATTCTACCTCGTCTAATCTCAGGCTTCTACCTTGGCTTGACATAGGCATTGTCTCCACCCTGCCCCGCTTCCCTCGCACCGTACTACGGGTTGTATCCACACCTCGGGTTTTGTACCTGAGTGGATATCACACCCTATTCGACTCGTTCCGGGTTCCGCCTCGCATCCCGACCTACGACATACGGCCTCCTAGGGAGGACGCCGTACGACTGGTCCTACTGCTCGGGGAACACACGAGCTACTAGCGTCTATCGGGTTTCTCCTGGTTGGGGTTCTCGCCGGGTTACTCGCTGTTTAGCCGACCCAGAGGCCGTTGCTGACACCACCCCCAACAGTCAACACCGAAGAATCACTAAAGTGGATGAACCGTCAGAGTCGTCTTCCAACAATTCCGGCAATGTTGACATGGAGGATACTCCAGTTGGGGGTACAAGCACTCTTTCATTATCCGATGACATTACACTCACAAATTTTAATTTAGAACGTAAAGTTGGCGACGTATACCCCGCCCGCATGTTGCCCGAAGTCGAAGGGCCTCTGTTCGCCCTGGACAAGGCTCAACTCCGCCAACATGACTACCGCGACGCCGATGGTAACTTGATTGCGGCTCATGAGGTGCGCGTCAAGCTCACTGAAGGCACATTGGTTCTCGTTATGCTTGAGTTGGTCACGTACGTGATCACCCCCCAGAAGAGCGAGAAGGGGCCAAATGTCAGCAACGGCCCTTAGGTCAGCTGGACCACGTCCACACCAGACACAACAGCAGCCATCCCTAGGTGTTGAGAGAGAATCCGTCACCGCTCGAATAGCGCGTGACCGTGCGTCGAGGATCCAAGAGGAGGATGTGGTCAACCAGGCCAGCATCCATAGGTGGTGAGCAACCCATGCAGAAGAACCCGAAGATATTGCAGTGAGAGTACTGCAACTATGCACCAGACCCTAGTGAGAGGAACCCGCTCCGGGTGTCTCGAATAGGGGCTTCGGGTTCTGGATAGGGGTTTGGGGGTTGCGTCCCAAGAACCCGAGAGGAGGAACCCGACTCAGGGGTACTCCAAACAGGGGTTCCAACTGGATCCAAGACTGAGGGGTGCCTGAGGGGAACTCAGGCGAACCAGTCTCTGTACAACCCTGCCAGGGAACTAGTGTGATGATCTCTTCCCCTTGTTAGGTAGTGTCTCTCCTTGCCGCTACCTAACGGGCCAGATCCAACAACTGCTGAGTCGAGATCCCAAGGCAAGAGACAGAGAGTAGGAGTTCTGGTGTTGTCGAGCGAAAGGGGAGCGAAGGCAAGACCAGAACAACGAGATGAGGACAAGAGCACTCCAGGCTCAAGTCCAAGAACCAAGCACTCCAGCCAAAGTAAGGCCTGTGAATAGACGAGGTAGAATCTACTGTACAGGGGAGATTCTACCGAGTTTATATACCTTTCTACATAAATTAAATACGATCGCGATCGGTTACTGTATCCAGCATTTAAGGAACATTAATGCTGATGCTCCTAGTCCCTATGTGTTATCACCACAGCATCTAGGGGTCACCAAGGAGTCATGAGCATAAAGGAGTCGACAGGTGGCACCCAGGAGACACCTGTCGCCATTCAGGAGTGTAGTCGTCTTGGCAGGGATATCAGGAGTGAATATCCACCAACATAAAGGAGTGTAGTCATGACCCATTGGATATGGTCATCGGCACAAAGGAGTCCGGGTTGCTAGCGCACAGAACCCGGGTTGCATGTGTATGGTGTCATGCCATCGTCGTATAGAGTCCCGGGTTACTGCAATAAGAACCCGGGTGGTAAAGTGGTGAGGAATCCATGTCTGCATGGATTCCAAATAAAGGTCCAAGGGATGTTCATGTCCCTGAGGGTCGAGTGAGTGTTGTGGGCCAGGGAATAACCCGATCAAGGACGGGTTATTCCCAAAAAGGAATGTGGTAGAACCCGAAAAATGATATCTGCGATACTGAGTCAGGGTGATTCATGACACCAAACCGCAAGGCAAGTATCTTGTGTTATACCATTTCATTTTCTCTCTGATATGTACTACTCAGATCTACACTGCCAACGGTCCGTCATGTAGCCATCAGCTGGAGCGGTCATGTGCACCATGTGCGAGGACCGGCTGGTATCTACCCTCCTGTCGGCTGGATATTGGCCGACGGAGTAAATGGATCCATGATGGACCCAGCTTTCCTGGAGACCAGCTGCCGAGTCAGGCTGGAGGCACGCTGGATGCCAACATGGGGACTATTGGACAGCTCATGTAGTGTCTCGAATAATTAACAGCACGAAAAATTTAATATATTGACGGTAAAAAAAATCATTTAGCGCTACTACTAGTGCGAGTCCTCGTCAGCATCTCCCATATCAGTGGCGGTGGGGATGGTAGCCGCTCTGTCGGCGGCAGCCCAGAATCTTGGCCCCGAGTCCTCGATGTAAACTTGCCGCTGAGACGGGCAGGGGTTAATGTAGTACGAGGAAAGAGATGCAAAAATAAACACACCATCAGTGCAACACGCGCACAAAGCTCGGGAGTGACAGCACATTTGGTGCCGTGGACGAGATGGGTGGTGAGCTCGAAGATGTTCTGGTGCTCGCGCGCAGAGGGGGCAAGCTCCTTGTTGACCTTGAAGCTACCCGCAAGCTATATAAGTAGACGATCAGTGGATAGAAGCTATAGACAGGGAGCGCAAAGGACAACACGCACGCCTTTTTTGATCTTGGAGCGCATCTGGGTCAGAGCTTCTCGGACGACGGCGACGAGCTTAGCATAGTCGGCAGGGTTACGCTCGATGTTTGACGGCAGGTCGAAGCGATTGATTTTGAGGAGATCCTAAGACGCCGAGGTCAGACTATGCACAGGGAGTCCAAGAAAACCCACCAAGAGAATATTCTTGGCGACGGAGCCCTTGTAGGCACTCAATTTGGTGGACAGTAGAATGGCGGCGGCGTAGTGGGCAATGTTAGTCTGGAGAGATATGAGTGGAAAATGAACAATTAATATAGGAACACACCTCGGTATCGTCGCTGACCATGAAGGGAGCCTTCCCCACCTCGAAGGCCTCCAAGCGGTTGAACAGCGCATGGAGGCCGAGGATCATCTTGGCACCTTGAACGGCGGGGGGGTCCTTTGCTCGCAGAATCAGTGGAGGCGCTATGTGACTGAGGAAAAACGCACGTTGACAGCATTGATACCGTCAGTGATTTGGTCAGGATGGAGGCGCTTGCTTTCCCCGAGGCGCTGCAGCATCTGAACGACATTGCGGCTGTTTGCAGCAAATATGTTGGCGGGAAGGGGGTCGTCGTCGTCCTCGTTGTCGGAGACAGGGTCTATGGCGGCGTGGGGGCGCTTGCGGCTGGGGGCAACAGGGGTGGGGTCATCCATGGCATCAAGCATGGCATCGACGCCGCAGCGAGGAGTGGTGGGTGCAGAGGAGGCAGACATTGGGGCTGGTGAGAGGGCGAAAGAGAGGGTCGCTGCTGAAGTGGACCAAAGGGAGTCGTCTTTTTAGCCTCTTCGCTTAGCTTCATTTTGAAAAAAGTTTGATCCCAGTGTTCTGAGACTTGCGTGTTGCCGGGCACGGTCGGCGCGTGTTCACAGGTGCGCGTGGCGCATCACCCCGTGAGTATTTTGGTCGTCATCTCTTGCGTCTTGCATCCATGCCGCCGAAAGGGAAAGGCACAAGTTTGAAGGAGGAAGGTGAGTTGGAATCAAGAGGAGCACCTCCAGAGCCTGAACGCAATATTCCAGTTTCATCTTCAGGGCAGAGCGCACAGAGGTACAGTGCAGGGTGTGCAATGCAGGCCTGCCTGGGGAGCGTCGTGTGTGGATACTTGCCAAGAACGGCGTCAGACATCTGGCATCTGATGAGCACAAGAATGCGGTGGATCAAGTGGAGAACGCACAACGAATTCAGGAAAATCTTGATAGCCAGCGCCACACTGCCCGAAACGTGCGCATTCGGGTGACCCAAATCCCAGCACCCATTGTGGAGCGACCAAGTGTTGGCGCACCACACAGCGCAGCAGAGCTTGATATGTGGGCCGAATACGAGCAGACTGGGGGTTTATTCACCGCCGGGGACGAGGAGGACGTTGAAGCGATGCATCGGAGGTTGGCACAGCAGGTCGACGTCTTTGGCTTGCTGGATCCGAAGGAAACAGCAGAGAGGCTCGGGTTTGACGGGGACGAGGCAATTTCGAAGGACTTGTTGCAGATTGAGGCGGAGGATGACTTCTTGGCTGAGATTATGGCTAACGCAGGTGGGTGTCGAGTGTCAAGTTGGTTTTCGTCCAAATGCGGAAATCGTTTCGCGTTCACGTGCATTGGTGCCATGAACGCGACTGAACGCGACTGAACGCGACTGCGCCCGCTGCTCCCCTCTCCCACCCTTGACTTTGCCTGCTCCAGGCCTATTGAAACCCATTTTCTCATAAAAACATCTCACAGGCCTCGAAGAACAAGATCCGGCAGACGTTCATGCAGATGCAAGTGGAATTCAACGAGAAGGCAACATGTATTTTCCATACCCCAATAAAACGGTGCGTGCTGTGATCTCAGACCTCTGGATATATCTTAAATTCAGTACAGACATCTCCCTATTTATAAAATTAAGCCTGTCCGTCTGTCCGAAGCTTTTTAAACTCCGCTTTTAATCTATCATTCCGGCGAGCGCTTGTTTCTTCTCAATATATTGGACAATATGCCACGACTACGCGTCTCGAGTTCTCTCATGCGCGTGTTCCTGTGGATGTTGCGAGAATCTGGAGCCAAGGACGTGCCGTCATGTACAGCCCGGGGAATTGCGCACGAAAGAGCATACCCTCGCCGAGCTAAAGAAACAGGTTGAACTCGCATGCGGGGGGCGTGTCAAAACGCGTCCAAGAGCTCCAAACGCAAACAGGCGTCAAAAAGATGTCTACACCCAATACTGGATTGAACAAATCCTGGCACGTGCTGCAGAGATGCGTCAACAGGAACCAGATGTTTCGGAGGCCACCATCAAGAGCGAGCTCATCCAGTGGACGCGTGACAACGAGGAGAAATTGTATAGTCCATTTTTGACGTTGAAAGGTACATGTGAGGCTTTGTTAAAATAAGGACGTGCAACTCAACTTGATGGATAGGATTCGATCCTGCGGCAGATACTCCCGTGGAACTTCTACACACAATCCTCCTTGGTGCGGTCAAATATGTCTGGCATATGTCCCACACGCCATGGTCCGCTGAGAAGAAGAAGACATATTCAATACGACTGCAGGCCACTAGCACTGAGGGTCTTTCAATACATGCCATCCATGCTAACTATATCATGCAGTACGCCGGATCTCTCATCGGTCGGCAATTTAAAACAATTATCCAAACCGCTGTCTTCCACCTGCACGATCTCGTCACTGAGGACCAATTTACTGCGTGGAAAGCGGTCGGAGAGCTCTCGGCGCTGTTGTAGGTCCCCGAAATTCGGGACCTCACCCAATATCGGGTATTTGTGTCGCTTGGCTCCTTTTTTCTTACACGCACACACATGTTTAGAACGACCTCAAAATTGCGGTCGCAAATGTCCTCGATGCTGTCGCACAAATCGATCCTTCAAAAATTATGACCAAGATCAAATACCACCTGCTCACGCACATCGACTTCGACGCCATTCAACTCGGACCCCTCATTGCAATGGCCACGGAAATCTTCGAGAGTTTCAACGCTGTGTTTCGTTATTGCTCGATCTACTCTAACCACCTCGCACCAAGCCGGGACATCGCAATTCAATTCGGGCGACAAGAAACAGTCAAGCACCAATTAACCGGAGGCAGGTGGATGTCCAAGAGCACTGGAGACTGGCACGGCGCCGGTTCGGGTGTCCGTCATTTCATTGAGAAGCACCCAATACTGCAAAGACTTGTTGGATGGACACCGGAGAAACAGCTGAAGCATGGTATATGTTATTTCCCTTGCAAAGATCAGTTAATTCTCACATAAATCTAGGCGATACAAAGCTGGCGCCGTTGAAAACGTGGGATTCGAACACGGCCTGTCGAGTTACTCAAGACCACCAACGCTGCTCGTGCACTCAATTTTGGAGACTATAACGGCAACAGCGAGTGGATGAGATGCAAGACTGTTGTCTCTGAGTCCCTTGATGAATGTTTTATAGGCACTTGGATATTTGCAAGCTCGCATTCGGACACGGCAAGTCGAATTCGCCCTCAAATTTAAATTTTGGAGTTGTATTACTCACGGCACGACAGAGTTCAATAATTTGCGGGCGTCTGTCTGACATCCTCTGCAACCAATCAGGCAAAGCTATTGTCGTGGTTGAACTTTTCCAGATAATAGGAGGGCGGCACTCACGTTATGGGATGCCCATTCTCAAACGCTGTGACGATGAAATCACGTTTTCAATCCTCCCCGCAAAGGTACCGTGTCGTCTTGTTATCGGTGCACACGCTGACAGTGTCCAGAATATAAAATTCGACTTCAACACTCAGCATGACTGTTTTTTCAGCGGGATGCGAAGCCACGGGCGTCCGTCCCGTTATGCAAGAACGTGTTGAATCCGATAAAATCGAGCATTTTATCGTCCATGCGCCACTTGACCGCTTTGTTATCAACACTCACGGCTTCCACAACTCTCACCTTGTCCGCGCCACAGTTTCACGCGACCTATGGGCACCTGTTGCTCTGTTTGAGGACAGGAGGGCGAAACACGATGAATTCTCTGCTCGACTTCGGGAAACTCGAGCCACAAAAGCAACAAAACGAAAGGAAGCCGCCGCCCGTAAACGACCGCGCCAAACCGCGGTATCAAGCGACGATGACGAGGCGGAACAGAGGCCTCGTAAACGTGGCCGGATTCCGCAGGCAGCTCCTCGTTCAAGGGCGCCAAAATCTCGTACCACTGCCGCCGCGAGGGCAGTTGTGTCCGGTTCCACCATGATTGGTCTTGCGGCGGGCCGTTCGAAACGCAAAATTAAGCGCTCTGCTCGCGCGATTGAGGCGGAGGAGTCGGAGTCCAGCGACTCGGAGGGAAATGGGGATGGAGATTCTGACGAAGAAGAGTTCAATTCTGGCGATGATTTTTTAAACTAAAATCGATGTATCAGGCAGTAGTTTTATTTTTTTTACTTTTATCGCACCGGCCGCCCCACACCTGGAAGCGAAACTCAACCTCCAGCTAATTTTCCATCCTCTCGCCAGCTGGGAGTTTGGCCTGGACCATCCAGCTGGATTCGATGGTTCCACAAGTAACTTGTGAAAACTAACTTGCCCTGCCACAAGTAACTTGTAAGTAACTGTAAGTTACTTGTGGCAGAGCAAGTTAGTTTTTCCCAGGTAAGTTCCGCACAAGTTAGCACAAGTAACTTGCAAGGTGATGGCAAGTTAGATCAAAGTAAGTTTGGTTGTGTTTGGCCCAACTAACTGGTAGTTAACTTGGGGCGATTGAAGGGGCATTTAGTGTGTGTGTGCTGGGGAAATAGGCTTTAAATTCTTCAATTCATATAGTGACACATTTATATGAGGTCTTGGGCCAGTATCCAGCCTCACCACTGATGAAAACCTAGGAACACCGCGAAGAACACCCACCCCATCCACATGTTCGTATTAAGACCATTATATAAGTTGGCAGTAAGAACAGCAGCGATAACCATTGTCTGGTGAAAAGTAAGTCCCGCCATTTCACCTGGGCCGAGCTAAAAGATCTCACTCCGGATGATCCCTTCGCAGAAGCAAAAAAAAGGCAATGTGGTGAGGCATCTTACAGCCTCGGAGACTGTATTATGGTGTGCACAAACCCGAGTCGAGGGGGAGTGCATGCCCACATGATGGGCAAACATCAAGACTTTTGTAAGGAAAGCCGCTGCTGCGCACATCCCTCCCAGCTTTTGCCTTGCTACGGCTTACAGTCAGCACGGTAAACACTAGGACTGGGAACCCAGGTCCGCCAGAGAAGACCTTCCACCCATCGCTGTGCTCCCCAGCGAGCCCGCAACACGTCCATCTAGCCCCCCTCTCTGATCTCTCACTCTCCGAGATGGATGGTATGGCGGGAGCTGCTCTGGTTCAACTTGTTCAAGTTGAGAATACAAGCGGTAAAAAGAGGAAGCAGTCCAGAGTCCAGCCAGAGATGATGATGGCGACCACAAAAAGTCTCCAGGGGTGCGACGCAGTACGAGGCGTAGAGAGAACGGTGATAGTCATTAGTTGATGCCATTGTATCTTCGTTTAGTGCCTTTCATGCAACACCGTCAGTCTGCCAGTCTTCGGGTTATCTGCGAAATGCTAAGCCCCACCCAAATTAATTGTGGGTGTTTAATAGCATGAGAGGAATGTCAGATAGTTATGTGGGAAGCTTACGAGTCCATCCTGTTGCTGTATTGTCCCTAACGTCGGGCGAAAGGGGCAGCTTGATGCCATCTGATGGCCCGTTACTTTCTTTGATCTAACTTGGCCCGCAAGTTAGCGGAAGTTAACTTCAAGTTACTTCAAGTTACTTCAAGTTAGCTTCCAGTTAGCTTCAAGTTACTTTAAGTTGCAGCAAGTTACTTCAGTTAGCAAGTTAACTGCAGAAGGCTGCTGACTCAACACCGAGTGCCAGTTACTTAGTTTCAAGTTTCTTCTGGCCGCCACTGGAGCTCACAGGTCTTCGGTCTGCTCAGGGGGATGGGTAAAGATTCGAGAAGACCAAGATTGCGTATTGGGTTAAATTTGATAAGAAGCCGCACGTGGGCTTAGCCTCTAGATGGATTGAGTCAATTGTCACTGTAAATGATACCCAGCCGTTTCGTCAGCCCAGGCTTTTCTTCAAGTGGCTAATCACAACATCCTCTTCAGATTTATACTAGGATCAGTTCGTATTGGATGTAAGGAGTCCAATCGGCTTGGTTGAACCACTGTATCACCGTCCATCTCTGAGCCTCCTTTCTCTGGCCCAATCTCATCCTCTGATTCCCCATAGTCTGTGCGTGATTTGCAATCAAAGTGGACCAGTATTCCTCTTCTGCAGCAAGGGTTGGGAGCCGGACTGAGCAAATGCCCGAATGTTCACGTTGCCCTGCCGCGGCGTTGTAGAACTTGAGAGACAGCGAGACTGATACGGAGATGATTCAATTGTATTCTTAGTAGATCAGGTTCACAACGCACCTTGGAGCAAGGAGATCTAGCTTGAACATATGGATTGAACATGATGCCTGCCTCGCACTTGAGTGGTTGGTAAAGTCTCGGGCACCAAGGAACTTTCGAGAACGCCTAGTGAGAGCCCATTAGATGAGAATTGATAGGAATGAGGGGTTGCAACTTGAAGAGAGCCGAGCCGAATCAGTAGATCAAAACAAGGCACTGTGATTAGAGAGGCGGACCCATATCAGAAGAAGACGGCTTCAAAGGCAATGAAACGCACCTGGTTCCAAACAGTTTGGTCAAGAAACACTGCCAGAAGAGGTAATTGTACTTGGGTGTCCCGCACCCGTTAATTTGGAGCCCGTGGGAAAACTTAAGTTAACTTGCGGCACGCGTGCCGAAAGGGGCAAGTTCCGCACAAGTTAGTTCCCATAAGTTACTTTTTACGGACTCGCTGGGTTCCATTCCTCTCGCACCTGGGCTCAGCTGACGTGTAATCTGGGATCCAGCTGACGATCTCACCTGGAGACAGCCTGACGGCACTTTGGCGGTGTATCATGTCCTCGCCGACAAACTGCGAGTCCTTGATCACGGGGACGGTGAGCCGTTCGTTCCAACGGTCCCTCCCATGCCCGAACGCCGCGAGCCGAGGACGCCGGCTAAGAGACCCCGGGATGATGCGGCGGACTCGGCGTTTGATTCTTTTGGCTCGAAGGCGTCCCCTGCGAAGAAGGCCAAGCAAACTAGTCTGATAGCAATCACGGTCCGATTGTTGGGCGACCGACTGATTACGCAATATGTTGGCTGTGCCAGCCGACGGCCAGTTCGCCTATATTGCAGCGATGGGCCTCGTCAAAAATCCGGAAATATTTGTAAAGACTCCTGGAGCAAACTCAAGCATTCTGTCCTGCAAGAATCTCTCGATTCAGCCAGTCACTTCTCCAGAACAGGATCAGGCCAAAAAGCTGCTTATGTAAAATGCTTCAGAAAACTCAGCTTATGTCGCGACAACGAATGAAGGAAATTCTTAGGTTTAAGGGAGGGGCCTCTGAATTGGAAGTAGATCTGTATGCTCAAATATTCTCAGATTTATCAGCGCCTCGAGGGGGAGGCAAAACGCGAGAAGGAATTTGATCGGTGGGCCAACAAGATGGTCGTGTTTACTAACAGACCCTATATTTATACTTACTTGTTCGTCATCAATATAGGATATCTGTTACAGAGACTACAAGCAAACCAAGCCACGCAAATGATCTGTATAAATTTTACATACTAAATTTCTTGGAAAGTGTCGACATTCAGTAGCTCCTGTAGTGCTGTTCTCTTTGTTGGTTTAGAATACACGATTTGAACCACCTCGCATTGGTAGCAGGCTGTGCCGCTTGTCGGCCTTACCGCTTTATACACGTAACACTTTGTGACTTGCCCCGAACCATGATGGGTGGCACTGGCGCCTTGCCGCTTAACGATGATATTGTCGACCTTTGTCCCGACCTTCGCCACTCTCCAGGCCCTGATGCTGGTCTCAAAGGCCTTCTACAGTGTCTACCAGACACACCCCAAGGCGAGCAGCTTTCTGTGCGTCTTGCGTCACTAAACAACATTATTTATAGTCCATAACGCGGTGGCGTATAATATCGTTGGACCAGCGCTGCCACAAGCTTTGCGGGTACTACGGTACCAGTACGACATGCCGGACGGGACAGCAAGGGACAAAGAGGACCCCGACACGCTGGCGAAGGAGTGCCCAGAAGAGCATAGCCCGAGTGTTATCACGGCGGATGAGAAGAAGAAACTGCAAGAGGATTCGGAGGTCGTCGAGGCGCTGGAGAAAATCTACAGTCTAACGTGCGTTTTGTGTTGTCTCCTATTCGTGCGATCTCATCTTATGCTCGGTGATGAACCAGCCAGAAAGACCGCACCTCCAAGAGAAGCTTCCTCACTCCAGAAGAATCGTGGCGTTTCCGCAGAGCAATGTACCGCATCATGTTTTATACCAAGCTGTTCCCGTGTGACCGCTACTCGTTCAAGGACTTCGTTGACCTCGGCGACGACGCGATCAAGCTGATTCAGCGCCAACGCACTGCCGTGCTCAAAGAATATCCGACGGACGAGCTCCGCCAGATGTACGCCGTCATTCAGTTCCTGCGCGGCATCCTAGAAGAGGTGGCAGAGGCGGAGAACGATATAGCGATTGGTATGTCCAGTCCTCGTAATTGATCTTCCCCCCGTACTCATGCGTTCAAAACAGAGTCAAGCATGGTCGATATCCTCCTCTCGCGTGGCCCCGAATCTGTGTGGTGCACATGGCACGAGCGCTCCCTTGAGCCTGTCGAATCTGGCCTGCCATACGGTTTGGACGAGAACGAGCTCCATACGGGGTACTTCTCCCTCCCGCTGAATAAGATTTGGACGGCGCGCGGGGTGAAGCCACCGAAAGATGACGATGATAAAGAGCCGCCAACAAAGTGGATTTTGGATCTGACTATTGGCGGGAATGATACGTGTATGTACGCACCACTTACCCCCGAATTGCACAGGCGATGGAATAATTATTCGATGGGCAGGTTCACAATGCGCGACCCCCGGGGGCTCAAGCTCCTCACCGAAGCTAGTAACTTTGGGCTCCTTCTCCCATTACCCATAACTGATTAGGCTGATCAACCGGCGCACAGACTGGCACCGAATTGATGTCAACCCCGTCATGTTCCTCAAGAACCGGCTCAAGCACAACAGCACCGTCCAAACACCGTTCCAGGCGGCACTTGCTTCCTTCCGACAACAGCACCACTACACCGATAAAGCGAACGACGGCCGGGATGACGACGAATGACTGGGATCGTGGATCGGAGGTGTGTTCGACGTGCCCAGAATCAGTGGCGGGGAGTGGGACGGGTGGAAACGGGACGGCTCGTATTGTCAGTCGTGTCTGCGGAAGTTTCTGGACGAGCATGTGTGGCAGTGGTTCTTGTGGGAGCGGGTGAAGGGTGTGTTGTTCTTTCAGTTTATTTTTCCCATAGTGAATGAACATTTGTCTAGGTGGGTGGGTGCCGCCGGAGGATTGCTGGTATGGTCGGTACTTGTTTGGAAGCATGAGGGCTGATGGTGGCGTATAGGTACAATGGTGCATAGGCAGCCGCATGCGGAGGGGAAGAATGTGAGTTTGCTTCATTGTTTTCTACTCTATCCTCGTCTCGAAGTGGCGCTGACAGCTTTTTTTCCGCAGCATCTGTGTGTGCCGACCAAGGGGGATCCTTGAAGGACGCTTGGGCTTAAGTCCCCAAGCCCCATGTATAATACGATCGGGTAGGATATTCGCCTTGTAATTTTGTCTCCCTATTATTCGGTTTGGATGACGGAATCGGAATCCAATGCATTTGCGTTGCACTAAAATCTTCAAATGTTCAGGGGAGAAGACGCACTGGACTGGGCGCAATATATTCTCAGCGGTGGTCAGCCCGAGACATTGGTCATTGTTGTCATTTACCTTCTGCCGGTGTATTTAGTGTTCGATCCGCGCACACAGTTCCCAACCAACACTTGTTGCTTTCACTGGAAGGGTATTTCGAATCTTCACGATCAACGACATCGTGGTGAATCAGACAAGCAGTACGGGGATGATTTGCCACATGTATTTTGGAAGAGTGCCAAGGTGTCGAGGGCAGGGTCAGGGGTTCTTGTCACCCTGGCTAATTGTGTTGTGTTTTTCGCCGCTGCCAGTGATAGAGCTTCTTCACAAGGTTTTTTGTTATTCTGACTTATCGACCACCCAAATGCCCTCTACCGCCACACAAGCACGACTAGGTACATTATTGATTGGCCTGAGACCTCATTGAACGCAGCAGTCTATGAACCTCCTTCCGCAGCCCAGCCAACATATCTGCCCGCCCCTGCAGGTCGTCGCTGACATGATCGCGCGTGGTCGGCAGCAGTCCCTTCAGCGAGGGAAATACCGACAAGATGTATGCCGCAACCGGCTCGGGGTCAACAAGAAAGAGTCCTGCACGTCAACGCACATCAGTGGGTGCTTGGCCGATTTGTGATCGTGTTCCTCATCTGGCACGACCGACGCGTCGAACCTAATAAATATCATGAACTGGGGTCTTAATGCACTGTCGCTGTCCGTGGAGAAGCCACACATCCGGTGATGCGCGTGCAATGGCTTCGATGGCGGCGTCGTCGAAGTCGAATCCTGCGGCTGCGGGCGGAACGAGATCCACCGCGGTCAGAGTGCAAAAGCAGAGGAGGTGGTGGAGTGTGTCGACGGTGACCATCGCTCGAGCAGCAATCAGGGCGGGGGCCATTGGCACAGTGTCAGGCGAGGTGTGGAGAGTAAGATCTGTGAACGTGGTGTGGTCACATTTCGCTGCGAGCTCGAGGGTGGAATATAGTCTTTCGATCTGTACGGTGGTAGGGACGGTGTTCATGGGCCCCTAAAATGCTTGAGCGCCTGAATGTCCTTCATGTGCATGAATCACACGATGAATTCAGGTGAGGCACACTCGAAGGTGACCTCCTGCAAGCGTGGAAATTTTCGTATGCCAGGAATAGCACAAGTTGAGGGAATACAGTTGAGAACATTGATTAGGACTCCCCAGGAGCCCAACAGACAATCGAGAACTGGTTCACTGAAGAAAAACTGGAGACTCGAGGCATATGTGCTTTGGAAGGATGGGAGTGGCTTATTTCTACACATTATCCAGATCAGCTCTGACATTTCGGGGGCGCGATGCATTGGAACCGAGAGTGCGTTCGAAGTGGAGAACATCCGAGGCATGGAAGGGTCGGGTCAGGTCCGACCCGACCCGGACCGGATCTGACCTCGTCTTTGAGCTTGTATCGGCGAGTGAGATGTTGAAGTTGTGAAGGAATATAATTAGGGGCAAGCACACACGTGCTGGTCGCGATCCATTACCATCAGTGTGGCATCAGTAAACATGAACAAAGAGCACGTGAAAATTGAATTCAAAAAACGATTGAGACGATGTCGCGACAAAGGTCGAACCAAAAATATCGCGATACGCTCTGAGGGCCTTGGCACTGCAACCTATTGATGTGTTAGCAGTAAACGGTGGGAACTTGTGTGGCGTCTCCGTGGCGTCTCCGTGGCGTCTGCCGACATGTCAGTGATCTTCTTTCATCCTGATCGTAATCTCTTCTACGATCTTCCACTACTCTGCGAAGAGGGTGCGCGGCCTTGGTCCACCTTTGCCTGCTGACATGGAGTATTTCCAGCCACTATTTACTCCAAGATGCCGGTCTTCAATTCCCGTACTGTACTGGTGATTTTGGATTCTCCTCGAAGAGCATATTCAGACGACAGTGTATGCACACCCGAATTGATCGTTTTTATTGACCTCAAATATACCGGCGAACGAAGGTGACAGCATGCCGCTGTCCTAAATTACTTACCTTCTTCTTTTTCTCGCCATAACACCATCGCATCCGCGACCACCCCGCGGATCGTGGGTACAGAGCTCCCTCAGGCGCACATCTATCTTACACATTCCCACTCCGGCCGTATTTCACCCGCTCATATACACCCGATTCCTTGTCGAGTATAAATGCCAGTCGGCATGGATTTGGCGCCAGGCAGTCTTCGCTCATGTCCGCAAACCCCGTACTCGCGCATGGTCTCACTGAAGCCGTGCTGGAACTAACTCTCTACGGAGCGTTCACTGTTCTCTTCTCTACTGTCGTCTATCTGTTCTCGGCCCGAGGCCTTATAAAAAGGAAAAGCCCAACATTCTTTGTTTTCCTGGCTCTGATCGTCCTCTTTCTGTCAATTACTGCGGTGCGTGGAGTGTATTGCAAGCTATTCACCCCTCAAACATGTTTCTAGCATTGGATAAATGGGATTTACATAGTCTATCTGGTCTTCATACGTCTAGGCGGCGGCTTTGCGGGAGAGGTCGAGTATTTAACCCTGAGCACGAAAGAATCATTGGCGCATCTGAGTCTCGTGGAGGTCGCTACTGTGACCACCGACAGCCTGATGGTGATGATTCGCTACGCGATATAGTTCACTGAATTGACCAGCTTCTCGCAGATCTACCGCCTTTACGTCGTCTGGTCGTACGACCGGCGCGTCGTAATATTTCCTGGTTGCATGATACTCTGTCAAATGGGTGTGTCCGGTCAGAGAAATATCATGGCCTTTCTTGCTGATTTCATCCACCACAGTGGCGGGGATACACATTATCTACGATTTTGCCCATGAAACCATCTTCAATTCTACAACCTATCGAATCCATGGGTCACAACCAGCCTCGTATCTTCCCTCGTGTAAGTCCCACCCCGTTGCCATACCACTCCACAAACTAATGCATTACCCCAGAATCAGCGCTTATAGTACGGGTATGGCGAGCAGCAACTTTCGCCACGCAACAACTGAATCTTGCTAGGAATGATTATTTTTAAGATCACGCGAATGTCAAGTTCAATTAGGTCCCTCACCGGGCGCCCCAGTTCGGGCAAAAATCTCAGAGTAAGTAGACTCAGTACTTTGAGACCGTAAATCTAATTCAACACACAGAGAGTGCTTGCAATCATAGTTGAGAGCGCCGTGCTCCAGACGTAGGGTTTTCTGAACGTTACTCCCTTTCAACAAGACTGATCGGCCTTCAGGACGATGACTGTCGGAATCCTGGTTTCATTCCAAATCGGCCTCCTGGTGCAGGCCATCCTCACAGCAATCCAACCTGTCGTCTTTGGGATCTCCGTTCTTTTGATCCATTTGCGGGTCGGTCTCGGATGGACTGCAGACTCCAATACAATTGGATCTACCCCGACGCAAATGACGACCCTTCGGCTCAGCGCGTCGATGGCGCCGCGCAGAGAACAGGAAGATGATCTGGAGCGGGGGAAAGTAGCTTCGTTCTAAATCAAATTCTCGTGTGCGAACAATCTCATTGAGCTGGACTCCATGTAGTACTCTAGTAATCTCATATTTATGAATGGGCCGCTGTCCACGATTGTTCGAACAGGGTTCGTCCGCTGCAGTGAAGCAGAAGCTTGGGCTTAATTAAACGCCTTTGTTGGCATCTGTCAGAATCGTCAAGGGATTAGCACACCGCAGCCGCAAAGAACTATGTATCCGGGCTACCGCACTCAACATTATTTAAGGAGCCCAGCCTAAAAGGTTGCACATCATGTAGCACTCCATCATCGATGAGTTCTGGCTCCAAACGTCGACACGTATCAGTGGCAGCAATATGTTTTGCGAACGTGTTGAAAACTTGCTTTATACAACGCTTTCGAACACGTCTCGCAGGCATCGTTTCACCCGAGGTGACAGCTTAGAAGCTGATAGTCACTAGAGTTGGGCCACGAGAACACAGCGCACGCCACTCTGGTGGATAGAAACGTGTCGGAAGCAGAGTCTGTGAGAGACATTCCGTTGATTGGATGCCATTCTTGCGACCGTATCGGTGCTCTCGTTCACCAGTAAATCCGAGAAGATACGTAAGTACAGCGTATGAGTGGAAGTACCCGATGGTATTTGAAGGCGCGGGGCTGTACGATGCCTACAGGGTACAGTCGAGTTCCTCATATGATAAGCGCATTTGGAACAAGCGGCGCCGGCCCCACTTTATAAATAAGCGATGCCTGTCAGCTGACTATAGACGTGTGAGAGAGGTTTACAAATGGAGATACGGCTTCAGACGGAGAGGCTTAATTTTATAAAGAGGGTGATACACAGCCAAATTCCGTGGTATGGAATGGCCTTTGGGCTTCTCCCATATGGCCTTTCACCACTGTAGAATACATCTCATATGGATCATCCGCAGTATGGAATGGGGTTGGCCAACATTTTGGCTGGTCTCCCAACTTTATTCCATATGAGGGATTCAGTAACTGTATCCTGGAATGTACTTGAAGTGGACTCGCATCTGCAAGAAATCACGACCTTCCGAAAAATGAACAGTCTTTCGCTCACAGTTTCATGTAGGTTGATTGCTTGGCTTCTCACAGTTAATTAACGGCCGATGAACCTTTGGGTTCCATATTCGCCATGATTGAAATGTTTTATTCTCGGTGCAGTTTTCTTCCAGGCCTACTTCGAAAGATTTGCTTCCCGCACATCATAATTCAGGAATTATGTATTATGTGCGGGATGGTCGAAGATGGAGACGGAGTTTATAACTTGGAATACCCGGCAGCAGAAAGTTGTTTCGTCCCACAAAAACCGAAAAACCCTGAAATGTGGCAGCATTTACACGCGCAGGAAAGACCAGACTTGCTCAGTCCGACCAGTGAAAGTTTCGTAAGTGACCTGACAACATAAACCGTGAGTATCTAGCGAGTAAATGATTCTCACACGGAAGTTCATACTGGGGTGATGGAGCTGAACAGTGCAGAAGCTTGGACTTAATTAAACGCCTTTGTTGGCATCTGTCGAAATCGTCAAGAGATTAGCACACTGTAACAGTACAGAGCTCTTTGGAACCGGTTGGATCAACGGCTAATGCACTCAAAATTATTCAAGGAGCCCAGCTTTAGTTGCAAGCTATGACTCCATCGTCGACGAATGCTAGCGCCAGAGCTCGACGCGTATCAGCGGCACCAATATATTCTGCGAATGTGTTGGAAATTTGCTTTATATAACGACTTCGAACACGTCTCACCCGCACCGTTTCACCCGGGGTGACAGCTCAGAAGCAGATAGTGACTATAGTTGGGCCACGAGAGCACAGCGCGCCACTCTGGTGGGCAGAAACGAGTCGGAAGCAGAGTCTGAGAGAGACATTCCGTTGATTGGATGCTATTCTTACTACCGTACCGAAAGGCTCCGGTTCATCAGTAAATCCCGAGAAGATACGCCAGTACAAGGGATGGGTTGCTGGAAGTACCAGAAGCCGAGCCGTAGGAGGCCCGATATCGCGCAGTGTACTAGAAGTAGACTCGCATCTGCAAGAAATCAAACCTTCCGAAAAATGAACAGTCTTTCGCTCACGGTTCTATGCAAGTTGATTGCCTGGCTTCTCACAGTCAATCAACGGCCGATTAAAACATTCGGGTTCCATATTCGTCCAGGGTGAAATAATTTATTTTCGGTGGAGGTTGCTTCCAGGTCCAATCCAGGTTCACTTCGAAGGATTTAGTTCGACCATCCCGCCTATCATCAATCCGCAGCAGACGATGCCGAATTCTTACTGCCGTTTAAGTATTCTAAGTTGTACTCCCTCTCCATCTTCGATCATCCCATTCTGCACATCAGACATGATTCCGCTAGCCGACGATGTCGTCCCTACTGCCGTTTATCCCAGTTATCAACTCCGTCCCCATCATGATGATCCACGGAACATGGACAGATCCTCGTTTAGACTGTGGAATATTGCTGCTTGGTTGCAGTCCATATTCCCACCGCGCTCGCTGGTCACAGTCGCATATCCTCTTTTACTTACGTGACAAAAATGACCGCCAGGTGCCGCCGGAGACCGCAATTGGGGCTGAACCATGTGGCTGGTGTGGACTTGAGGGATAGCTATCATACACAGTTGACACACCAGAAGAGTACAGTTCAAATCAAATCAAAACTGCCCTTATCACTACGCCAAAATGATGTATAAATCCGCTGCAACATTCAGCCTGGCCACTCCATGCACAAATGTTCCCCTGAAATGCTCTCTATGCCCAGTATCAAAATCTGGGAATTGGAAAACCATTTGGAAGTATAATGTCTTCTTTCACCTTCTAGCCGAGCACTCGATATCGCGTCAACAACCTCCGGAAGTTCCTCCCCAATTTTGGATAGACATGCTAATTCACATGCCGAGGAACAAGCTTTGGGAATTACGGCCGACGAGACTGATAGATTCCGGGCGGAAAACACCATTCCAGGAAGTGATGACATCGACATGTGGGCACAGGGGTCGGGTGGGGGTGTAACTCCGTCCGGAAGTCCTGAAAAACGGCCAAGAGAAAGGTCTGGAACCCAATCTACTACCGGCTCTGACTCCAATACTGTAGCATGTGATTCAATTCATACCCACCTGTGACTATGACCGCACCGTACGAAATTCACGAGAGTGAATAACACACTGGGGAAAGCAAAATATTAACCTAAGTTAAAAGGGTAAGCAATATTAGGTGTTTCAGTAGACAAAAAAAAGAAGAATATACTTGAAGTCTTGATGTAATATGAAACCAATATGAAAAGAGCAATTGTCAAATGCCCTATTTGGAATAACTCAGACTCTTAGTGTTGGCAAGGTACAAAAGGACTGCTGAGAGGTGAACTCTCAGAAGCCCAGTTAAAAAGAAAGAGACAGTTTGTATTCAAAATTCTGAAAGGCATGCCAACACAGCTTGTTTTGATGATGCTTTCAGCTATCCTGAAACAAAGAGTTTCAAAATCTTGCTTTGTTCTTGCTTTGTTCTTCTAAAAGTCTTTGTTTCAACACAGGTGAAAGCAATGCTGAAACAAATCGTTTCAGCATGTCTTTCAGCAGTTTGAAATACACAAGGTATTTTTCTCCCTGATTGTGCTCCCAAGAGTCCACCTCTCGAGAGTCCTTTGTACTTTGCTGACACTAAGAGTATAGATTATTCCCAATAGGTAATTTAACACTTGCTCTTTCAGGGCCGGTTTTAGAATACATCAAGACAACAAGTATATATATATATATTTTCTTCTACTGAAATAAGCAGTATCACTTACCCTATTAACTTAGGTTAATAGTTTGCTTTGCCCGGTGTGTCAAGTAACTTCTGAGGGCTAACTTTAACTTTGATCGCCTCTTTGACTTGGAGGGGCTAACTTTACGGTACTTTTCCCACGCTTGGCGAAACTAACTTGTTTGGCACCTAACTTATACGGTTCTGACAAGACGAACTAAGGACCCCAGTAGATGTTTCCAAACACCTCAAAAGTACTCCTAACATAGGTAATCATCATGCTCACTCTCTCAGAGGGTATATAAGCCGTTTCATCATTGTTTATTTGAAGTTTAACTATCAGGGATGCACACCGTTGCCGTATTTATGGGTGTGACGGCCACCCGTAAATGGCAATAGCCCTGTCCCGTCAAAAGGTTTTGAACGGCATTTTATGTGACAGTTACGGCTGGCCTGCAAACCACCAGCAACAACATTGTGTAAAATCTCTGAAAAACCAACACATTTGTGTCTTCTTTCAGCAAGTACGACACGAGCGCTTTGGGAATGGTTGAATTCTTTGTCACATTGTGACACCTCCTCTTGCTCCCTCCCACCACCATCCCCAATGTGCCGGTGCCCAGCCAAAGCTGACGGAGGTTCAGCCGGTATTTCAGCGGTTTGTTGACCCAGGTACATGTCTATCCTCTGGTTCAGTCACTGTCCCCGCGATTTTCCAGGAGGTTCACCAATGGTGCATGCGGCTCTTCCAGGAATGTCCCTGTCATTGCCGATTGATTGATGTTAGAAAACTCGGTGGTCTTTGAACCCATGTGCTCTCCAGTTTGCTAGCACTGTTTCGGAATGCACCTTCACATCACTATTTAAGCTCCATTTCATGGGGACATGGGCACGGACAAAGACTGCGCCTGGGACACAGGGCCCTCTCCAGGAAAGTCTCGCTAGGGCAAGGCAGGTGCT
This sequence comes from Mycena olivaceomarginata, assembly GCA_029378375.1. Taxonomy (NCBI): domain Eukaryota; kingdom Fungi; phylum Basidiomycota; class Agaricomycetes; order Agaricales; family Mycenaceae; genus Mycena; species Mycena olivaceomarginata. The sequence continues at coordinate 34,908 of JARKIC010001174.1, read as the reverse complement.
TTCCAAGGAGTGACAGCAGGAGAAATATGTATATACCCTGCAAGGTGGTGGTGCTGGAAGAGGGCAAGGTGAATACAGGTTGGGTCCTGAGAAACCTGTGCAACACACGGTGCATTTCGGTTCCTGAGTCGCACTCAGCTGTGCACCAGTGTACTTCCTCTAACACGCTGCTAGTGAATACAAATTTAACATGAAATTTTGGCCTCAGTAATCTATCTACACTGCTAGTTCATCGTGATATTGAACAGGCACAAGAAAATCAACTCTCTCTATCAATTTTAATGTGTTTGTGCGAGAAGTGACTGCACAGAAACCATATCAAGAAGTGTGAACCCATCACGACGAGGATCGCAATGGGGTTGAAAGTAACTACGGGGGTTTCTCAGAAAGTGTCGGGTTTTCAAGAGGGTGCATTGGATATTCTGCTATGTGTCAGAATTAAAAGAAGTATGTCACAGTGTCAGGTTTGCGGGAGCCTCAGTGTGTTGCAATTGACCTATAGGTACCTTTTTAGCTCAATGCAGATAAAGTTAATCAAAATTACTTTGAGTAACTTCAAATAACTTCAAGTAACTTCAAGTTACTTACTCCACCAAGTTAGATCAATGCAATCAGACAAAGTAACTTGGGCCATCAGATGGCATCAATCCAAGTTACTTACAAGTAACTTTTGCTTACTTTACTTTACAGCAGTTTGCGGAACTTAGGGCGCAGCCCGTTTTTTTTTTTTTCAATGCATTTTGTGTCGGATGCCTCTCCTGGGATCAATTCTTACACAGGGGGCAACGGCCGTGGGCGTGGGTTGATGGCAGTTGATGGACAGAGCACCGACACTTGCCATGGCAGAGCTTCCACGGTCTTTGCCATGGCAGAGCTTCCACGGTCTTTGTTCTCTTACGTTTGCACAACTTTGATCGCCGGCGTTGATAGTCCAACCGCACCTCAAGGCAACATTATTACCCTTCCTCTCTTTCTTCAGTTGTACCAGATTAGTGTACTTCTTGTTTGATGCTCCTATGGAATCAATCTCTAATGCACAAAGAACCTGAGCCTTTTATAATGCCGGGTCCGCCACCGTTGCTCACATCATGTGCAACACCGTAGCCTCTGATCGGCTGTCATCGGCATTGACCCAATCCGACCGAATTCATGCAAGTTTTGTATTTTCCAGGTGAATTTCGTAAGAATTCTTGAACTACAAGGGTTAAACCAGAAAGTATGTGGCCCACCAGTGTGAATTAGTAGGGAATAAACTTCGTTGAATCAATGACAACAAGCGGGTGCTAATCTTCTCTTTTGAGTTTAATGACTCTACATTGCGGGCTTTCCATCGAGTTTATCCAACCCATGAGTGGGCGGACAGGCTGTGAGTAAAATGATGAATGAGACAGAAAACAACCCACCCCTTCTCACTGTTGCTAGGTTGGCCGGTTCTTTACTTCCTTCCTAGGCTCCAACGGAAATTCCTGGGACTCATCTTAAAGTCTCACCCAGATGATGGCCTTAGACTGTCTATTACAAACTACACTCTAATGAACCACACTTGAATAGTACTCATGCAGCAATGCTTCATTCAAAGATTTACCTAAATAGGTCAGCGGGAAGTAGAACACTTGATCGGCAATGTATCCACTGAGCAACAAAGAGCCACAACACCACCACCTCGGCACTTGAGGTTCAAAGCAACCCATGGGGGTCAGAATCTCAGACAGGGATATACATTATTTACCTTGCTCAATGTGGTCGCACTCCTACACTGCTTGCTGAAGGAGAGTTCAAGCTCAAAGAAGTTGCATGCAGATTGAAGGTAAAACATATTTCATCGAGTTTAGAACTTGTTTTATAGTAGTCTAACTGCACACGGGCGCAAATAGCATTATTCTTTTCCCCCTCCTTTTCCTTGCTCTTCCTGACGTCGATGCCAAGGGCGTCGTTTGCCAAACATGGGAATCGAGCCGCATCCTGTGTCACTCCTGGCCGGCACAGTCTCCTCTACAGCCGGGCTGTACAAGATATTTCTTCCCCCGATCGGATGACTGTTTCTTAAAGCGTGTGAAACATTCAGGAGCCCTCAGCTCCCATCACTCTTCTTGCCTGTGCAGCCTCGCTGATTTTCTCGTTACCCACTGGATGCTGTTCGTAGATCATGAGTTATTCAATTGATTAGAGTGAATAATGGAATGTTCGGCAGGTTCTTGTTTCAAACCGACTTTTCGATGGATTCAGCTGGAGTGAACAAACTACAAGTACATCCTCAAAATATCACTATTGACTCAATATCTTGGTTTGCAATTTAATTCCCCACCCAATTTTTTCTCAAGTTACTATTTCAGGTTTACAAAGATGCGTATGTACTTCCATAGTGTCCCGTTTCCTATACACATCTTTCCTTGGGGCTGTTGGCTCTTGGCCGGGAGTCGCCACCTCGCTATTCCCTGCTCTTCACGAGTACGCCGGACAGGCGCCATCAAAGTGCCTATATGTATGTATTGAGCGGGCCGAGAACACCACAGTGCAATCTAACAATAGAACAAAGAAAGATTGTGAGCACGGCCATGGCAAGTGTCATGGCAAGTGTCGGTGCTCTGCCGTGAACCCACGCCCACAGCACTTGCCCCCAGTGTTAGCCGTTTTCGCTGAGAGTATGCTCATTATGTTGGCATTGAAAGTCCGGAGGGCATGGCCTCCTCAGATTTTCTGATGGCCAATCAAATTGCTTGATTGGGAAAATATCCGTGTTTTGAGCCGGATGGCTGTAACATTAGCTATCACTGTTCGATTGGCGTAATTTTTTGATACGATAGACTTACAGGTGTACCACAGGGCACCAAATACCGGCATTTTCAATGTGACCGATACATCAGGTGCAATCTATATTACAAGCACACCAAATTCTCTTTTCAAACTCTTGAGCCAAATACAAGTCACATAAAAAATGCCGGTATTTGGTGCCCTCTGGTACACCTGTAAGTCCATTGTATCAAAAAATTAGGCCAATCAAACAGTGATAGCTAATGTTACAGCCATCCGGCTCAAAACACGGATATTTTCCCAATCAAGCAATTTGATTGGCCATCCGAAAATCCGAGGAGGCCATGCCCTCCGGACTTTCAATACCAACATAATGAGCATACTCTCAGCGAAAACGGCTGAGAATTGATCCCAGGAGAGCCATCCGATGCAAAATGCATTGAAAAAAAAGAAAAACAGGGCTGTGCCCTAAGTTCCGCAAACTGCTGTAATTGCCTGCCACAAGTAAAGTAAAGTTAGTTTTGTAAGGCTAAGTTAGTTTTTCCAAGTAACTTTGTTAACCATCAAAATTCACTTTTCGTACTTGGGTCGGGTCGTGCGTGACACCTAATTTTTTTTCGTAAGTTGGCCAAAAGTTGGCAGGAGGCCTTAGATATTCATATTTGCCTTCCCAGGAATGACCAGGTAGTTGTAGAATGGTTCAAAAAAATTAGATTCACTTGCATGTCATCACCAAGAAAACCGCCAAAAATCGGAAAGTCGCTGCCATAGGTCTTGTTTCGTTGTGTGATGCAGAGTATGTGGATGCTCAGATTCCAGAACTCAATGGTACACTTGTTGCTGCCACTAGAGAGGCCTCAGGCAAACACATCTGGCAGTCCGAACACGCTGTGCACGGTGTTCTGGAGACACACCAGCAACAAGAATGAGGATGTTGATGTGCCGGGAATTGACGTGCCCGAAAAGTAGTTGCTCTTTTGTTTCAATGTAATAGTATTCATGAGCAACTGAGCTGAGGCAAGTTGGTGATAACAGGGAGAAGGGAGTCAAAAAGAAGTTTCTCTAAGAAGTTGACAAAATCACCAATTTGCTTCTGCATCTATCAAAACTAGCACCTCGCTCGTGTGAACAGCCGTGGCACCGCTTGACAAGCAGGCAATTTTTTGAGCCATTTCTGGTGAATTCGTGACCTGTGTGGAGGATTTGTATGCCCTCGGTGACCTGTGACCAGTACGAAAAAAATTGTAAATTTTTGGGCCTGTGACCTGTTGAAACTGGTGCACTAGGGTGCAGCTGTGAAATCTAATGGATTGACTAGTGAGAAAAGCGAACTAGTCACTCTACTCGAATCAACCAAAATCAAAACAAATCACAAATCCTAATCCTAATACTCGTGTGTGTGTGTTCGAGGAAGTAGGGTACGTATCACCTGTCAAGAGCGTGTGCAAGGTTGGAATAAGACTTTTGTTTCAATAGCAACTATGTGGTTTAAGCATGGTTATGCTGGGGTAGCAGGGACTTCACGCCAACAGGATATCAAGACTCAAGTAAAACCTTAGACTGTTCAAGTCTTCAGTTTCTTTATGAGTGGCAGAACCTAGCACTACTGGCAACTAACCAAGAAGCAGAAGGTAGGGCAGACTATCAACAGACAGACACTACTTCAATATCAACCAATCTTGCACGAATGGCGGCAGTATCAATGAAACGGGGGCAGTTACACAGAAGGTGGGAGCTAGGCTAATCACACGGACGGTTACACTGAAGGTGGCGGTTTCACTTCTATTCAACAACAAGTCTTTAGTCCTGGAGGCCTAAACGCTGCTACAGAAGACAGGTTGGAGTAGGTTGAATGGAGGCTCTTATATCAATGCAGTAGTAGTCTTTTCAATGTCCCGTATCTCTTAGTCTTTTCTGTGTGTCTGCAAATCTGTCTGATATCTTTTACAAATCTAGAGTCTACTATATTGTCCGTATATCTGGGGGATAGTTTACTGGCTAATACAGAGTACACAGCTGGCTTTTATACATTTTAGAGAGAATTAAAGGAGATAGACAGAATAAGGAATAAATAGGAACAGTAAAGGGTGGGAGCCTGAGTAGTGAATGGCCAATGGCGTAGAAGGCATTCTCAACCATGGGTATTATGACCTGCTACCGGGGCTAGTCCACATGTATTTCTCTAGCACACCAGAAGGTGTGCTTAGTTGTCTTAGTTTCCATCTTTCTGACTGATCAAGTCAATCTTAGTCAAATCCTATTCAACTTCTGTATCAGTCCCGCACTTCACAAGCTCAGTGGAACTCATAGTAAATATCAAGTGGCTTGACAATATCTAGCGGCGTGACACTGACTGACTAGTATAGTGACCAGCGAAATATAGCACGGCACTATTCTGTAGTGTCAATCCTCATGAATCATATCAGTCATCCTTGATGCGAGGCTCGCATCTTTCTAACAGTCAGATCTGCCCGAGTAACCACAGTGATGGTTAACTCAGTAACATGTCTTCATCCCAATCTAATCAGTCGGTCTTCTACCCAAAATCAAATGGCACAATATCTCAGCTGGCCCTAATGTGGTTGTACCAATTCTGACTTCATATATCTTTCTTTAATAGTCATCAGACTATTCAGAGGCCGTTGAAGCGGCAAGTCAATAATTCTGAGTAGTTCCCTGATGTTTCACCTGCAGCGCATAAGATAATGGTTTACCACCACTGTCTATAGCTCAGTGTAGAATATCGTAGTCAGGATGCAACAGCCTTTTGGGCTGCCTCGTCAAGTCTACTCAATCCTTCATAGTTGATTTGTTACACTGACTTTCGGCCATCAGTAGTGTAGCCTACCACCCCAGGGAGGGTGTACACCCATAATCTAATGCCTCACTTCTGCCCACTAATAGGTTCAAAATGAAATAAAAACTGGTGTTTTCATGCATGTTTTGGTACACGCCCTATCACCGTGACATACAAATTGAATCCAATGCTACAGTACTTGCTGATTGGGTTGCCAAATGAACCATGGGAGAGTGCCAGGAGAGCATTTAGAACAGCTGTTGAACACCAGGTTCGGCCAGAGGGATGTGAATATTCCATGAACTGTTGAGTAAAAAAACACTAATAGCAGCCCTGAGCTGTTCAGCGGGAAATTTGGACACCGTGTGTAGGTAATAAAGAGGCTCGCGTCTGCAAAAGAGTAACAAACAACAACAAAAATCTGAAAAGAAAGCAGTGGTCTTTTGGAACTTTGTGGTTTGGGGTGTCTTGAGGCAACCAAGTTGAAACGGGACAATCCGAGTTGGGAAAGAAACCAAGTGTTTGATTTCAGGGATGGTGACAGGTCAGTCAATCGGAAGGCATTAGAGACGAAAGAACTTAATCCAGACATCGGTTACAACTGTTGTGATTGAACAATCAAAATAGGCAGGAGCCAAAAGGGTTGAGGAATGGAGGGAGGGCCATCAGAAAGGACGGGGACTCGACCCTACTTATGTGTGGAGAATCCTTGGGTCTGTGCGACCGCAGCCTTGCAAAGATCTGGCAGTGCAGCATACTGCAAACAACTGTGTCTGGTTGTGGATAGGTCAGCTGGACAGTTTTATCGCCATGGGGATGGAAAGCTGTTGGATCTCGTCTGAGTTGGTTAGAGAAGCAATGCAGATGTAAGGCACGAATGGGCCATCGAGAAATGCTTGGGACGAACGGGGACGACGGTTGAACACAAGACAGGCCGCAGTGGGAAGAAAACAGGGCAAAAGTTGGTATGAAAGGAGTTAACGAGAGAAGATCCGCGAGGAGGAAGGAAAGAGCATAAATATATGGGGAAATAGCACAGCCGAGGAGCCATTTGCTTAAAGAACGGTTGATGGATTCTGCAGGCACCGTGAGAGCGATTCCAAATTGAGGGCAGTGTTGATCAGAAAGGAAGCTGTACAATCTTGAGTACCGAAACGTAGAAAGCAAGATGTGGAAGACCTCGAGGAGATAAATCCAAACACTCTCAAACGAATTGGGCACTAAATCTTAATAGAACGGTTAATTCGAGCCAAAAAAATGCAAAGGGGAAAAAAAAACCCCGTTCAAACGGAAAATGGCTTAAACCAGAAAAAAAAGTTCAAAGCGAGACTGTTGCCAAGAATGAGTCTCCGCAGAACAGCCAGCAGCCATCGAATGCCAGACACTGGGAAAGAATGTCTCAAATGGTTTGAACTGCCCTTACATTGCCAATGTAATGGTTTGAACCCCACTTCATATGATCTCAATAGCATATAGTTACATCGGACTCGCTCTGATTCTCCCAGTACCACAGCCGCATTCTTCGCATCTTACGGGACCATTGGCTGCGGCTTGCTCTTCGATTACCTCGCCGTCGCCGTGGCGATGAACGCGTCCCATGCCGCCACCGTCGCGCTCGGCCACGCCATTGAGGCAGTCGTCTTTCCATCAGAACCGTCTCCGAAGAAGATGACCGTGCCCCCGGGAAGAACATCCTGTGCGAGCTTCGGGTCCTCACCGCCGCTCACCTTCCCCGTGTAGCTATCCACAAGTCCGGTGGTGTTGGACCCGAGTACAAACTCGCGTATAAATACAAAAGCCTTCTCACCGCGTAAGCCCGCGATGGAAGATTGCAAGTGGTCAACGTACCGCCGCGGGGGCATATTGCGGGACGGTATGTCCAGCACCTTGAAAAAGGGCGTAAGTGAGGTTGCGCTCTTGGTGCACGATCCCCGCGAAATTCCCGTCGTCATCGGTGAATGCCGTGGCCGGCTTGCGCGTGAAGCCTTGCACGCCTCCGAACGTCATGTTCTACTTCGCGTTTAAAGCCTCGCTCAATCGACGTTGCAAAGACGTACCTGAATAACGACTTTGTAGACTGGATGAGCAAGACAATGCAGTCTGAATGAAGGATAGCTTACCCTCCGTTCCACGGTGAGCAACTATCGAGTCATCATTCCCCGAATAGAAAACTATCCCAACACCATGTGCACTCGCATTGGTAGCGAGATCCGATAGGAAAACCATTCGGTCTGGTCTGATGAGTTTGATAACGAATGAAAGTGATTGTACACCTACTCGGGACCTGCGACAGAAGGTTAGGGATCCCATTGTGCAAACGAAGTGCGAGACGCACTAGGATCGCCGAACTCGTTTCCCTGCGATGAATCTGGTTACCTCAATTCAGCATACAAATCCAAACAGATTGAGCCCTCCCCATACTGAACGGATATGGAAAAACTGCGAGCCAGTCCTTCGATGTCGGCGCGTGTAACGCTGCCTTGATCACAGCATCTGAAATAAGATGTCAACCAACTTTGACAAAATGCATGATGGCCCATTATTACATACCGTTCATGTAAATCTCCGCAGGGCTGGGACTGGTATTAGGGTTCTGCCCAGGCGCCTCGGGATTCAACGCATCAGGGATGTCGTACACGTCCACGCCGCCGAGCGACCACGGGAACGTGAAGTTGAATGCATAATCCCACATCTCGCCGAATAGGAAGCACCCGTACCACGGATCGAGGGTCCCGTTGGCGCGTCCCGTGAGGTCTCGCTTCCAAGTCGCGTGGCGCTTCCTCCCGGCGTTCGAGTTCCCGCTTGCTTGGTACGACCTTGGTAACCTGCCCCGCCTTCAACGCCGCCATCACAGATTTATATTTGGGTGATTTTCCGGGGGCGAGGTTACCAAAGGTGGTGAAGGGGTCCACCAACGTCGGAAAGCGCCCGTTTTGGGGGTACGTCAGGTTCAAATCATATCCACACAAGTGCTCTCTGCAAGGACAAGCGAGGTTTGTTAGGTATGGCCGCATCACCGCACCAATCGTACGAGGATAGACGTACTGGGTTTTGAAATACTCATATACTTCCCGGTCATAGTTGATCAGCTGGGGATAAGTTTCAATCGTGGAAATCTGTCGTCATGGTTGTTAGCGCTGTCTGACAACGGAAGTGAAGAGAACAGGGATGGTCACGGTAGGTAGTTGCTCGAAGACCGCGTTTGAGCCGAGCGCCCCGTCCCCAACAGCAATCTTCCTCAGCGTTACCGGTGGGTTAGCTGTCGAGAATATCGTCTTAGGTGATGTACGGCTGATAATGGCGCATGAGACATGTGCGAGTGCGAGGGAAAATAATTCTCACGATGTAGGTTCCCTGCGTACGATTCCCCCATGAGGTATAGAGGACGCGTCGCGAGACTCGGGAATATCTTGACCAGGTTTGATAGGAATCCGAGCTTCAGGGCGTTAGCGCGGATAGTCTCCCGAAAGATGTCAAGCGCACAAAGTCTTCCCCCATTTGATCCTCGTCGCTGACTAGAATATTTCGGACGTGGTGAACAAGGTTGCTTTCATGTCTGAACGAAAATTGCGCACCGTAGCCCGTGGCGTCTGAAGTCGCGTACCCCACCCCAACTGCCGACGTAGGTCATTTTAGCAAGAAATAAGCTGACGTAGGAATATACTCGCCTGGTTGATCCACCCATATCGTGTCTGCAAGCTGATTCCAACTGAAATTATTCTGGCCGGTGGGAAAGGATCCGATGGCTTTGATAGGGCCATTCTACAAAATAATGAATCGACAGCCGTCAACGATTGGAATAAAAAGCAGACCTCGGTCAACAGACCAATCATGCTAGAAGCGCCGGGACCCCCTCACGTTCCGTCAGTTTATCTCTGCGGCCCGTGTACAAAGCCGCTCACCGTTGAGCCAGATGATCCAGGGATCGGTGCTCGAGTTGCATGTTAGCGAGCCGTTGCTCTTTTCGAACGCCCAGAAGAACAGCGTCGCGTTTGGATGGCCGGCACGGTTCACACCGACGTTGCCCGCATAACTGCGGGTGAGCGGTGTCGTGGCGTTAGGGAGCAGCGGCTCAGTGACCTCGAAGTCTGACGGGGAAAGTCAGGAGGCACATGCCGATAGCAGAAGCAGATGAGGATATACGGACAGTTTTGCCAGTCAGGGCCGAACGGGGTAGTCGGAATCCCCGGGTAGACATAGGGGAAAGTGCGGGGTGTACCGTCGTCACTCGGACTCTGAGCGTTGACGCGACCAACGAAGAAGAGTGACGCAAAGAGGGCCACAGAAATCATGCGGAGACCTGCAGGGTATGTGAGGGCAGAGGAGAGATGGAAGGTGTATCGCAAATCCACGCAATGATCATTTATAGAGCTGTAGGGCGTGGAGCGCTAGCCGTTGATCAATGATCCCATACAGCTGCGGATGACTGCCCTCAAGTCTCAATTCACTGGCCTCGGTCCCATAATTGATTGTTGTATGGGAGCCATAGCATATTTCCCATATGCACGGGCTGATATCGCCGTCAACGACCGTAATACGCTCGCATCGACGGGATTAATGACCAGCATGGGGAAGAAGCTCCGTAGAGAAACTTCCCTGTTGATCTCCAAGCCGCGGGACGGAGTAAATCAGCATATATGGGAAGAGCGGGGCTTGCAGATCTAGAGCTTGAAGAGGATGAAGCCTTCGCAATATCGACGAAAAGGCCGATTCTCGTGCAGTTTGAAATCAGTACTTATCGTGTAAGGCTATCGAGTCTCCCCCTGACCGGGCAACGGCTCCGAAGACTTGGAATCGGCAGTAGAGACAGCTGATGCTGAACACCAAAGAAACCAGACAGAGCGGCGGGAAGTCACCAGTGTGAAATTCACAGTCAGTCAAAAAAAAAAAACAGGAGGAAGCATTCATTCAGCATTCAGTATAAAGACACAATATCAGAGCCGGCAAGAAATAGAACTCAGAACTCCGGAATACCGAATAAAATCGGGGATTTGACCACGCCAACGCCACAAACCAATAGACAGGACAGGCAGTAGTTGCTGCGATGAACTGCGACTTGCCAAAACCTGCCAAAAGAGAACTGCGGGCATGGTCTGCTGAGTGAATTTGGACTGTGCATACTGCGGCACAGTTCGGGCAGTGAACAATTGAAGAGTTGAATGGACCTAATGGGGTCCAGGAACACAGTGGGGATGGAAATACAACAGTGACTTGGCCAGATGGAGCAACAAAGAACCAGTGGGACAGTGGTCAAAGCACGGGAAATTGAGGACAGATGGAGCTAGGCAGAGACGAAGAGCAGAGGAAGAGAGAAAGAGCATGGATATATGGGGAAAGAGCACAGCTGAGGAGCTATTTCGTTAAAGAACGGTTAATGAACGGCGGGAGAGGTCGAGGGCCGGCACACGGGATATGGGCGGCATTGCTTGGAGAGCGGGCGGGATGGCAGAATGACGTAGTTGGGCGGATCCGGCGGAGCGAGGTGCGGGGGATACAGAAAGGGACGAGAGCGACCATAGAGAGGGGGCGGGATGGTGTCGAGAATGCGATATCTTTGGGCAGAGCGACTCGGAGCGAGGCGGCGCATGGATGGATCCGGCGGAGCGACTGAAAGCGTGGTGGATGGGACCGATCGGCGGTGGAGGCGTATGGTGCTCCGATGCCTTGGGCGGATCGGCTCGGAGAGAGGAGGCGCGTGGGGCGGATCCGGCGGAGCGACTGAAGGGGGGGCAGGGGCGACCGTGGGGACAGGGCGGGATTTTGTCGGGAATGCCGGGCTCTGGTGTCTTTGGGGCGGAGTGCCTCAGAGCGATGAGGCGCGTGTAGGGCGGACCCATCGGAGCGAGGTGCGGGAGTTACACAAAGGGACGGAGTGGCCATCTGATGCAGGAAAATGACGAACGGAACTCGGACATATCGGCTTTGGGGCGAGCACGGTGACGGAGTGCACGGTCGTGGTCACCGTTGGCGGCAAGTTGGCGGGCTCGGAGCAGGAGAAACGCGCGTCACATATGTGACGTTGTGGATCGGACCGATCGCCGATCCGCCAAACACTCTCAACGGAAAAGATTTAAAATACCTCCACTGATAGTGAACAAGAAAATTGGGTGTGAGCTACCGATATTCATGGTGAGAATGAGATTTCCAAAAATGGGAGCAATCCTAACTTTTTTAGAGGTGTTAATGGCGCAACAAGGAAATATATGTGGTTTTTGGAATATCTGGGTTGAAGGCGCGATTCTATGGGGATTAGTTGAACGCTTGGGCTGTATTTTTGGGAGGAGGGGTATTTGGGACGGGTGGAATCAAGTAATGTAATTATTTGGAAGTAAAGTGGACGGGAAAGCAGTTTTTTTGAGGCAGCTCCGGCGGTTGGTCTCCACAGCTTTTTTCCAGATACGCCCAAAAGTGGGCATCTTGTGGGGATTCGTTCAAGGGAATCATGATAGATATCAGCAGGATTGTGGGGTGGGATTATAGGGGTTGAGGGGGTAGTATGCACCCTCCAAATCTCAGAATATTTCAATAACATCTTGATAGTCGGAGCTCGGATGCAACGAAAGTGAATTTTTGGGGAAGAATATACTACACTCTATGATTTCGACGCCGACTCTACGATACTGAATTTTATAAGACTCAGTTTTGTCAGAGCAAGCATATTTCTGATCATTTGAATCCACCAGCGAGCCAACCGTTATCCACATGGAACCCGTATACGCTGTGGGCCGTTGGAAGCGCCTTCTGGCTTCCCCAAGGATTTAGGCAGGGTCCAAGCAGCGGACGTAACGCTGCACCGGCGGCACGAAGCATTGCCGCATCGCCTTCTGCTTCCTCCCGATCATATGCCTACAGGATGTTTCAGCGTCGACTGAGTGAAAGCAATGGTTGACTATCCGAACATACCGTGAAGAGACTGGGTAGTTTGCGCGCCACAAGGACCTTGATGCTCATCCGCCATGTATAATCCGGATGATCCTGGGCTGCGCCAGAATTGAAGGCAATGCAGAGATCGGGGGTCGCGAACTGGTTGCCTTGTTTTCGCACAAAGTCGTGGTACATACTGCAAATACTATTAGTGATCTGCAGCAGCAGCGTGGTAGAGACAAACTTCGCAGCACATTTGAGCACACAGGAACGGCCACGTGCGATGCATTCACTGGAAACTGAGTCGAAGAAAATTTCAACCGTGATTGAACGTACGGGCATATTTCATGATCGAATGAATCACGACTCGGTACATCGGGACCACACAGGACGATCTGTTTGCAAGTCGGTCAATGTCTTCATAATGAGAATGATTCGCACTTCGAGTGTGTTCACTTCAGGAAGGCGATGTAAAATTTCTTCGAACACAATTCTGCAGCTGACTTCTCGAATGTCGGCACCGAGGACCTGTGGACCTTCAGATTTTTGTAGATCGGTCCGAGAGGGAAAAATACGGACATGTACCGTCAATTTTTGTTTCCGAGTCCATCCGTCATCCTCATTGAGTTTGCTGAGCCCGTACAGGATTGTCATGGGCATTGAGAGAGTATCGGATGCTGAGGAGATCAAGAACGTGGAACTTGAAGGGATCGTCGCAGGCATCCCGTACGACTTGCATATCTCCTCTTCAAACTCGCCTTCCCAAGTTTTCCCCTCTAGGGACACCCACCGAGATTTGACACGTCCTGGGACCCAGAGGAGCTGGCCCTGGCGATCGAGCAGCGAAGTCTTGGAGTCGACTGTGGCCTGCAAGCGCACGAACATATTCATCTGACAGTGCGAAAGCCCATCGCGCCAATCGGTAGATGGCCCATGATGAAGGGTGTGCGCGGCTTCCCAGTGCGCGGAAGAGCAACAAAAGCTGCGCATGCAGCGCGGGACAAGGAATGAGATGCTGCGTCACGTCACCAGTCTCCATCCGCATCACCATTTCCGTGCGCGTGCTGAGGCGAGGAGGTTCAGTATCCGAATACCAGGGAATAAAACGGGAATGGCCGACCAGACGAGACATCGCGGTTCACGCTGGATCCAAGAATGCTCTACCACGGTCTGCCTGCAGATTTTCAGTAGATGTGGAGAAAGGCACAGATCGAATTCGATATACCTCTGCAGATAAGTGAAATAGATCTCGGTTTGTTCATCTGTGAGCTTGCGAATTTCTTGAAGGTCGGAGCTGGGCTTTTTTGGAAGCAAAGATACGAGTCTCGCCGCTGCAGCTGAATTTTTCTCGAGCGAGGTGAGGGCTTTGCACATTGGTTTGTGTCTCTTCCAATCCGCCTGATCCACGGATTCAGAATGGGATATCCTCAGCTGAAAACGTACGTTTTGGCATTCTGCGATGACGGTTACTTTGGTTGACAGAAGGCGAATAAGTACCACTCGACGTACCCGTCCCACAATAGCTGATTCTACGGCATCCACCGCATCGGGAGAGCTCGACGTCTTCCTCTTTGTAGCACTTGTGACATGCAAGTCCTATCATGGCTTGCAAGGGTCCCATCTCCATGGTGGTCTGAAGAAAAGACTGGTCGCGTGATTTGATGATGATTTTGATCGGACTTCGGTGGCGTGAAATGAGGTCCTGGCTGTTCCCCCGTTTCCATCCCCTTTGTTTCATCACCATAAACACATATATTCTATCTCCAATCCCCTCGTCTCCTTGAACACTAAACACTTTATATTTCGTATTCTTGTTCACATAGTTACTATCCCCCCACCTAGATCTCGGACACCTAAGGAAAACTCATGCATATTATTTGATACAGAGGTCCTGGGCTCAAGCTGAGTGGATATATTGTCAGCAATTTGTCTTTTACTCCAGTCTCACATCTTACTTCATGAGAAACGAGTAAGAATTGAGCAAACGGCGTCGTTTTTTCGGAGGTGGTGTCCGAGTTCTAGGTAACACATCAAATTCTGATTGCCGGCCTCGTATATAATCACCTTCTTGTCGTGGCGCCTCCAAACTTCATGGGGTGGAGCACCTCAATAGGTAATATAGTATGCATGAAGAGGAGGTCAAAGCCACCACAGAGTGGTCAACAGGCAGCATGAAATTTCTTGCCATCATTTTTTGCAGTTGCAGATCAATTTGACAGGCATGGCGTGATCTTTCGGTCCATTCTGAAGGTTACAAGACAGCTATGGCTCCAAATTTTTATATAGGCACTCTTGTGATGTAAAGGTATTTTGTAGATGTGTTCATGGAATAATATGACCCTAAGGAGATGGTGCTGAGCCTCAAAATACACGAAATAAGCGAAGATAACAGGAGTCATCAACTTTTCCTGACGATATATATCCCAAGGATACAAGATTGGGAGGTTTTTGCACCCTGAACCTTTAGATCACCTCATAACATTTATCTTAAGCCATGAAGTTCGCGAAATGGTCCAGTATTGGATGAGAAATGTTTATGTGTCCGAGTTCTGGGTTTGTCCAGGATGGTGGGGGGGGATAGTACTAGCATGTATATAAGCTGCAAGTGCTGGTTAAATATACTTACCTCTTTCTTCCCTTACAAAAGGTTATGGGACCTGCAGCACCTATTAACTGATCCACTCTTACTCCTTACCCCCACCTCGTCATCCCAACGTTAAACTGACCTGACCTTGACCTTGACTTGACCGTAAACTTCGACCCCTTGACCATTTACCCTTGATCAACTACCTTAACCTCCACACAACCATGACCGACACCACGATCTATTCCGATGACAGACCTGGTATTGGGGCACCCGGGCATTTATTCAAATCTGCTCGAGTTGCAACATGCTATAATGTACTTCATTACATTACGACATCATCTCACAAGGGCTAATGCTGGCCTGAGCAGTTAGCTAAAAGGGATATAATGTGTCTCGAACCATTAGGAAGGCACTGGACAACGATCCTGGTAAAGGGTTGATGTGGGAAGTTGCTAATGGAGCAATCACGGAAAGTGCCTTACCATCCTGGAAACAGATTGGGGCTACTGCACATCCCTGACTAAGGGTGTATTACAAGGGATTATCCTTCTGAACCAGAGGGATCATTGTTGGGCATCATCTGACGTCTTCAGAACTGCCAAGAGAAGGTTGGACTTGGTCGATCTACTAAGAAACCATACTCAGGTACTGGGAAGCGACGGCTATCACGGTTTTCAGACAAATCACTTAAGCGGTTCAAGGCGGAACCGGTTGGGCGGATGGTTACCAAGGAGGGTAATGGAGCGCTGACAAGGAGGTTGGCTAAAAGTTGACATATCAACAATATCCCATCACAATCGTTCTAAGTGATGTAGATCTTGACTCATCGTTAAGCTTGGCTCGTTGATGTTTCTTATACATCTCTCTCAATTTTACTAATCGCTTGATATCTGACAGGAGTTCATCGGCTAGCTACCATACCACTAGTCATATACCCTGAACCCTACTGCACGTTCATAACTGTCTCGTTTATATTTAGAATCCTGTAATGTATTTAACTGTATGGTTATGGGAGGAACACCAGTGAATCTCACCCCACCTGTTGGACGCGAAGTTACTAGACTTCATGCTTAACCGGTCAAGTAGGCATTCATTCGGAGACACCCAGAAGCTATACCAAGTTTCTTTTGTTTTCCCTGTTTGAATATTATCTGTGTTGGATTTGGATCTTTATAAATGGCGTGTGGACATATTGGATAAACGGAACGGACACATGGAATATAAGGAAACAGATCGGACTTGACAATTGGTTGTAATCTCGCAAGGAATAGCAATCGTGGATACTATTGAAATTGGGATTCATAAAGAATCACTTGTGCTACGCATCAGAGTACTATCTCCAAACCTAGACCCACATCATACAAAACCGTTGAACATAAAATCTCGTCTGTCTATCCGCAATTGCACCTAGAACGGATTCGAGCAAGTTTTATCTATACAACTTTTAGACCTGTAAAGTCTTGCTTCTCAAAGAGAACTAAAGTTCAAATTGCCACAATCTATACTGGATTGGAACCCCGAATTTGCATGAGGACTATAGTGTTTGAGTTGTTGTAGTTGCATTATTGAACCGCGTATTCATTTACAAGGTTTGGTTTGTGGTTATTTCACCGCCAGCCCCATAGTCAGTGTTTCACCGACGACCACCATGTCCTGCTCACCGACGAAGTGGGCTCCTATGATCCGTGGGAGTTCTGTATGTGAGCGGACATACGGTTGAAGAAGTTGCTTGATGCAATTGAGGGAACTGTGGATGAACCGACAACTGGAGATAGCAGCAAAGCGTGGAAGGCTTGGAAGGCCTAACACGATGCGGCTGCATCTCTGATTATTAAAGGCCTGGATAACAGCCAGATCGTGCATGTGCATGGGCTGGAGGATGATCCGGAGGCCATGTGGGAGAAATTGAAAACGGTGCATGAACCCGTGGGACTTAGCAGTGCAATCGGAATGTGGACGGAATTATACACCTTGACATACGATGGGGCGTTGCCGATGAAGACATTTTTGGGCCACGTTACTGGTATCGTGGAATGTCTCCAGCGGTTCTACCAGGTGGAGGTGTCAGACGAGCAGAAAATTGCTCGGATGATCTCGTCCCTACCTGCAGAATACTCCGGCCTCATTCATACCCTCGACAATACCGACCTGTCGCTCATCACGTTGGACTGTGGGCAAAAGAAGATTTTGGTGGAGGATAACACGATTTGGGCCGAGAAGGCGAAACGTGGTGAAATTCAGCTACCTCAAACTCGGAGTACGAGTCCAGTGCACTGGCTGCGAATTCTGACGTCACCTGCAAGAACTGTGGAGGTGGGGGGCATACTAAAGAACAGTGCTGGCACAAGGGCGGCGACCGAGAAGGCCAGTATCCTGACTGGTGCAAAGGAAAACACAATCCATCCCTGGCTATTCCAAAGACCCATATGGCCTACGCCGAGACTGTCATTCTCTGATTCATTTATGTGCGCACTACTTTTATCTTTTTAATATTATTTCCGACTATTATTGATTTCCTTCTCATCCCCTTTATAACTGTGACTCTCTTACTGCGTTGAACGATGTGCTCCGAACTAAACCCAAACAACACACTTATCACCCAAATACAACCCAAGTCTTTCCGGAATAAGCAGTGAGGCCTACGGAAATAAGACTAGGATCGGAAATAGGCCGATCAGCGAGCGCAAGAGCCAAGATTCAGATGAGTGGTAGTCCCTTTACAGGTCCTAACAAGGTTGAAGGGAAGGTATGTGTTTCCCTTTGGAAGATGAACCTTCACTACAAGATATCACCAGGAATTGGCCTGAGCGAAAATTGAGCGGTGGAAATAAGATGGTTTAAAAGCTTCGCAGCTTATGAGACAGCAAGTGTTGAGAGTGGTGGTGGTGGTGGTGGTGGTGTCGTCCAATGACGTGCAGGAGACCTTGGATAGGTCGACGATATAACAATTCCAAACGATAGAAACCCCGTAGCTTATTTCCCAAGTGCTGATGACGATAGCTGATGATGATGATGGTAGCTGATTCCAAAACACAATTCAATTCCCAGATGCTAGATAGCCTCAATCACGTCCAAGACGTTTCCGATACCCTATTCCTTATTCCAACTTAAGGTTTCCCGATGTTAAAGTCCAACAACAATACACACTGAGCCGACACCAGAAATAGCCCAATCACAAGCGTTCAGCCTACTAATACACGGGTGATTCAGTACCCTACTCGAGATAATGTCCTGACCACTTATACAAACCCCAAAATCATATGCAAGTTCAAGAACGAAATAGAAATTAGTAAAATAACCTGAGTTCCCCTTCCTCAGCCGTTTATCCGTCGGAAGGGCTCCCGCGAGTGTATTGCCATTGGCTGGTGAACAGGACAATTGTGATGTCCGCTCGTGTGGTGTTGGTCAGCCTAGGGGTTTGAAACCCTCAGTCTCTTGGCTGACTGATACCGAGTCGTTCGTCCTATTTCCCGTGGTCCCTGGTCCTTTCCTGCCATCGCTGACCATCGGGTAATGTTCCCCTGGTCTCCAGCTCCTCGTAGATACCCCTAGTGAGACTTGTCCCAGAAAGGGTTCTTATTTTCCCAACTCCGTCCGCTCGGAATAAGAACAATCCCATCAGATCTCCTTAGCCGACCTTCGCTAGTCCTGGAACCTCACCGGAATGCCTATCCCTGGGCCTTGACGTCTATCACATGGAAGGCGCATGGCCTATTGGTGCAGAAATAAGACTATTCCCGCATGCCCTTGTCATCAGTATGTCCAGCCTATTCCATTGTGTGGGAATAAGACCAGAAATAGTCTCTAAAGAGGTTTGTGGGCTACACATTCCTCTACAGTTTTCGAGGCGAGCACTGTCAGTCCGCAGGGTAGTTCCCTACCCCCTGTACCTGTTACTCTGTGATCACAACCCTTCTGGCTATACCGAGACCATATACCAGTCTTTAGAAATAAGCCTATACTGTAATCCGACTATTCCTGAAATGTGCAAAATGTGCGGTGTTTAGGTATAGATGGATTCCAGACAGTTCAGTGTCTTCGTTCGCGTGGGAGTGTTGTGAGATGGCGTCCGAAGCCTCCGCAGTACTACAGCTGGAGCGTCCACATGACTGGAAGCTGGCAACCATTTGGGTGTGTACTCATGCCGAGATTCTCATGGCAAGATCAGAAGTCCCCATATCCAATTTTCAGCACACACGAACATTCTGACTTTAAAACATACCGCCAAGATGTTGATGAGGAAGCTCTACCAAACCCTGCGCTTTTGCTATTGGTTTTTTTTTGTACACACAGTACTCATAGCTACCTTCTCACTCAGCCAGATCAAAGGTCCCCATATCTAATCTTCATCACACAATAAAATTACAATTTTATTCTAAATTTAAAACACACCACCAAGATGTTGATGAGGAAGCTCTACCAAACCCTGCACTTTTGCTATTGGTTTTTTTTTTTTGTAGAAGCAGTACTCATGCCGAGCTTCTCACTCGGCAAGATCAGAAGTCCCCATATCTGATCTTCATCGGACACAAAAATTCCGACTTGATTCTAAATTTAAAACACACCGCCAAGATGTTGATGAGGAAACTCAACCAAATCCTGTGCTTTGCTCAGCCAGATCAAAGGTCCCATATCTGATCTTTGTTGCACACGAAAATTCCGATTTTATTCTAAATTTAAAACTCACCACCAAGATAGCAATAAGGAAGCTCTACCAAACCTTGCACTTTTGCTATCAGTTTTTTTTGTAGATGCAGCACTCATAGCTACCTTCTCACTCAGCCAGATCAAAGGTCCCATATCTGATCTTCATCACACACGGAAATTCTGATTTTATTCTAAATTTAAAACACACCGCCAAGATGGGAATGAGGAAGCTCTACCAAACCCTGCGCTTTTGCTATCAGTTTTTTTTGTAGAAGCAGTACTCATGCCAAGCTTCTCAATCAGCAAGATCAGAAGTCCTGAAGATCGGCTCTTGGATCTTTACCACCACGAAGGTAGGGTGCTACTGGTACACAGTGGCACCCGGTGACTCTGGCGTAAAACCCAGGGGAGTTCGCCTCACACAGAGGCTCTTGTATTGAGTAAAACTAAGTAGAAATCTGACCAGCTCAGTGCCCAACGTCGTTCACAACGCCTGGGAGTCACCTGGAACTCCAAATGCGAAAAATGCCGCTTATCGCCGAAAGACCTTGTCTGCTCCCACAAGCGTATCCACACCCACCATCACATGCAACGACTGGGAGGGCGGATAAGCTCGAGCTCCTCACTCCTCCCCCCAGTCCCAACACCACCCGTTTTGCCACCCCCTGTAAACAGCCCCGCCTCACACCACGTGCGGCCGCATGCACCAACAAAGCCGGTTGACGCAATTCAAAGCCCTTTTCTGAGCAAACAAAGCCCTTTCTGCTGGCACAAAGACGAACACAAAGGACAAACCAACACAACAAGGCCCTCCCCAGTGCATATGACACTAGCCCTCGGAGGCATAACCATGCTTTGTCTCTCACCACTTTATAAAGCTGATTTCTCTCCAATCATTTATTTCAACAAAGCCCTGCACCTCGACTCCAGCTCTGACACCGACTCCGGTGAGGACCTCTTGTCCACCAACAAACGTCTCCGCTCCGCCTCTGTCGAACCCCTGCCCCAACCCCTCATCGTCCCCCCCACTGCCAAGGTAACCCCTGCCACCGCGAACCCCGACCCCAAAGCTATCCTGAAGTCGCTCCACTTCACCAAAGCCACAATGGCAAACAACAGCACGGATTCCAACCGCTGTATGTTATCCCACCACTCTTAAAATTGCAGCTATCTTATTATGGATTAGACCAGGCCATCCAGGGCGTCACGCAACTCACCAACAGTCAGCAATACACCATGCCACCGGACGAGGGTTTCCCCGCCATCCACCTCCTCGAGTCCCCACTCCATAACACGACGGACCACAACCGCAACGCGTGGGCCACCGTCTCGGGCCCAAAGGGCTGGGTGCACACCTACTGCCCCAAGTACGACCCCAACCCCCGGGAGGTGGTGCAGAAACTCAAATATGTCATCCCCCTTCTGGTCGATGTCTCGAACATGATTATCAGCCCCCCCACTGCGCGGGAGAACCCCACCGAGTGCTCTCCTGCCCCGTGGCACTTCCTCATATCCTCCCTCCCGGAAGTGTTGCTCAAGAAGCTCACCGACCAAGTCCTTTGGTCCATGCCCACCATCATCTTCATCATCCTTTACGACACGCCCCTCCCCCGATACATCATGTCCCTCCAGAACTTCACTATTTTCGACCATGAGGAAGGCATACACTTCATCTGCGCCACCATCATGGCAAAGCTCAAGGCCATCCGCAACACCGTTGACGCCCTCGTCGTGAATGCCGCCATTGACACCACCGCAGCCGAGGCCTGCCTCGACACCATCGTTGTCAAACCCCTCGACATCGCGCTCCCTGGGGGGAAGACTGACACGGTGTGGAACGTATACTTCCCCCCGCTGTGGAGGGGTCGTTTGGCTGACGTGTGGAAATCCATCCGCACGTTGGTTTCGTTTTTACAGTACCGTGCCCCTATTTTACATTACAGCATCTGTTTGTATCGTAAATATTGCCAGATCATCCAATCTTACACCCGTACTACGACATCGCGACCAGTGCAAGGCCAAGCGCCTAGAGGTAGCGCCGTAGCTCCTCGCCTCTTACTCCCGTAAAGTCGCCAGTGGGCAGTTCAGCCACCAGTACCCCCGAATTCGCATCGCACGACCTCGCTCTATTCACACGACATTTTCGCACGTTTTTACTCTAACTTTTCGTCATTTTCTTACACTACGGCTCGGGACCTCATCCAATATTCCATTCCCAATATTCGCTCTAGCGCTACTCGGATCACCGACCCATTTCCAGAACCTACAAGCCGGGCAAATCCCTCTTCTTCACCGCCACCCACCCTCTCGCTCTCCAACTACCTGAAGTGGATGCAGGCCGCCTGCAGCATCAAGTACAAAACTGACAACTTCGGCACCGGCGTCGCCCGCACTGGTGAAGACCAGTTCACCTGTGGTGGCTGCAGGTCCTATGACCACCCCGTTGGGCTCTGCTGGGCACAACACCTTATCGGATGGTTCGGAGAACAGCCGAAGTCCCTCACCTCTGAGGACGCGACCCTCCTCGATGCCAATGGAAAGGTGGAGAAGAATGCTGGGGCATCCGGCTCGAAGCAAGGCCCCAAAAAAGGGAAGTTCGCAGATGGTCGCATCGCCAAGAGGGGGGGTAAGGCCCAACACCGTCGCTAGATAATTTTCTATACTCTGTCTACACACACTGTCATGTACATCCTTTTTACGACACAATAATGATCTCCCATTTCTTTCCTTTCCCCACACAATTACTCGCATTCTCGTTAAGGTTTCACTGATTCATCCAAAGCGACTGGCAGCGGATGTGCACAATACATTCCTAAGTGTTGTACTACCTCCAAGCACGTTACAGGCCATCGATAGGGATCGACGGCACCTCAGGGACAGGTGTCCTAGAGGGTAACAAGGTCCATGCTGTGTCGATGGAAGCCCCACAACACTGTCTTAATAAAACCGCTGCGGCGGGGGCAGGAAAGGCTTCGGACACGTATGATGGTGGAAACAGCGGCTGTTTGTGGCCTGGAAGTGTCGTACTGAGAAGTTGAAGTTGATAGGGAGTGACATGAGCCGCACCTGCGAAGGTATCCCTGCGGACATGATTGGAGAGCTCCCACAACATATTCCTCCGACGTTAGCCTGGGTAATGCCGATGGGATCCCCTGAGTGCGGTTAGGCTCGGGGGTCCTAGTTACTAACTGCTGCAAACAACACACCTTCTAATCCTTCTTCGTCTCCACAGGTTCAAAGTCGAGACAACCCCACTCAGGCCGGTGAAACGCTGACTATGGGGCTGGCAGTGAAATAACCACAACACAAACCTTGTAAATGAATACACGGTTCGATAATGCAACTACAACAACTCAAACACTATAGTCCTCATGCAAGTTCGGGGTTCCAATCCAGTATAGATTGTGGCAATTTGAACTTTAGTTCTCTTTGAGAAGCAAGACTTTACAGGTCTACAAGTCGTATAGATAAAACTTGCTCGAATCCGTTCTAGGCGCAATCGCGATAGACAGACGAGATTTTATGTTCAACGGTTTTGTATGATGTGGGTCTAGGTTTGGAGATAATACTCCGATGCGTAAAGCAAGTGATTCTTATGAATTCCGATTCCAAATAGTATCCGTGATTGCTAATCCTTGCAAGATTACAACCAATTGTCAAGTCTGATCCGTTTCCTTATATTCCACGTGTCCGCTCCGTTTATCCAATATGTCCACGCGTCGTTTATAAAGATCCAAATCCAACACAGATAATATTCAAACAGGGAAAACAAAAGAAACTTGGTATAGCTTCTGGGTGTCTCCGAATGAATGACTACTCTACCGGTTAAGCGTGAAGTCTAGTAACTTCGCGTCCAACAGGTGGGGTGAGATTCACTGGTGTTCCTCCCATAACCATCCACTTAAATATGTTACAGGATTCTAAATATAAACGAGACTGATACAAATGAGCAATAGGGTTCAGGGTATATGACTAGTGGTATGGCAGCTAGCCGATGAACTCCTGTCAGATATCAAGCAATTAGTAAAATTGAGAGAGATTTATAAGAAACATCAACGAGCCGAGCTTAGCGATGAGTCAAGATCTACATCGCTTAGAACGATTGTGATGGAATATTGTTGATATGCCAACTTTTAGCCGACCTCCTCATCCGCACTCCGCTACCCTCCTTGGTAACCGCAAGCTCAAATGGTTCCGCCTTGAACCGCTTAAGTGATTTGTCTGAAAATCGTGATAGCCGCCACTTCCTAGTACCCGAGTACAGTTTCTTAGTCAATTGGTAGATCGACCAAGTCCAGTCCTCTCTTGGCAGTTCTGGAGACGTCAGATGATGCCCAACAATGATCCCTCTGGTTCAGAAGGATGTTCCCTCGTAATACACCCTTAGTCAGGGATGTGCAGTAGCCCCAATCCGTTTCCAGGATGGTAAGGCACTTTCCGCAATTGCTCCATTAGCGACTTCCCACTTCAACCCTTTACCAGGATTGTTGTCCAGTGTCCTTCTAATGGTTCGAGACACATTATATCCCTCTTAGCTAACTGCTCAGGCCAGCATTAGCCCTTGTGAGATGACACCGTAATGTAGTGAAGTACATTATAGTATGTTACAACTCGAGCAGATTTGAATAAATGCCCGGGTGCCCCAATACCAGGTCTGTCACCGGAGGGGAAAGAGGGTCTGCCATGCCTAATCCCCCTGATGAAGGCTCTGGGTGGAATAATGGCATGCGACAAACTCTGGACGACATCAACCAGCAATTTCCCCGAGGCATACGCCAAGGGGGCGACACACCAGTCGCAGCGCACAACGCGCCGTCCGCATCCCTGCGACAAAATAATGAATCACATAGGCTCTCCGCGACACAAGCGGACACAGCAAACAATACTGTGGACGGTCAGAACGACCCCGGAACCGCACAACTCCAGTGCATAAACACACCAGGTGGCCAACCACAGCCTCAAAATGCAGTCCAGCCTAGAATACAGAGAGCGAGGCGCCAACAGAATTCGCAAAATATGCGATCACAGAAAAAACCTAAAGGCATTAAAAAGAGAACCAAAGGCTATATAAAATATCGACCTTGAATATGAGAGGTCGTTTCCACCGAGGAGAAGACAAATGGATGCGTATAAACCAAATTATGAGAGACCGAAGAATCGGCATCCTAGCAGTCCAAGAAACTCACCTGTCCCCAGCCGACGTCGATGATATACACAAGAGTTCTGAGAAACGTCTCCAGGTTTATGCAACAATTGACCCAGCGAGTCCGCAGTCTAAAGGAGTTGCAATTGTCATAAACAAGGAAATCTCGAACATAGCAGGGATCAAAACACAGGAACTCGTACCCGGGAGAGCTCTGCATCTGACAATACCATGGCATGGGAATGAAAAATTAACAATCGTGGCGGCGTACGCCCCAAACGACCCAGTAGAAAACACTGCTTTTCTTGAGAAACTGGAGGAAAAAACAAGGTCAATCCCGAAGCCAGACATAGTGCTGGGGGACTGGAACATGGTCGAGGATGCCATCGATCGACTACCACACCACAGAGATGGCGGAACAGTCACGGAAGCGACGAGAAACCTGAAAAGGAAACTCAAACTGGTTGACGGATGGAGACAAACGTACCCAGATACCAAGGGATATAGCTTCCTGCAATCCGCTACCGGATCCCAATCCAGAATTGATAGAATACTGGTGACTGATAAAATCCTCCAACACTCTTCAGACTGGACGATAGAATCGCCAGGAGTCCATACCAACCACCAACTGGTGTCCATGAAGTACTCGGACGCGAAGATGCCATTCATTGGAATGGGGAACTGGGCGCTAGCTCTACACCTGCTGAAAGATAAACAAGTGATGGACAAGATCAATACAATTGGTCTTGAAGCGGAGAACCGTATAGACCTTATCCGCGACCGCCGAACTGACGACAACAATGCTCAGGTAATCTTCAAATCACTGAAAGATGACTCGACTAGGCTTTTCCGTGAGCGCTCAAAAGTCTTAGTACCGAAAATGGACAAGGAGATAGACACCATGAAAGAAAATCTAAAGAAAACCCTCAACAACCCGATGATGAGTGAGGATGAGAGACTCACCGAGAGCGCTGCACTCCAAAAAAAAATTAACGCTGCGGAAAGGGTAAGGTTCCAGAAAATCCGGGACAACACGGCAGCACGGAACAGACTAGATGGTGAAACTCTGGCCACGAACTACTGGACATCTTCCACTAAAGAGCAGAAACCCCGAGACACAATGCTCAGCCTGCAAGTCCCTGGGTCCGACCCGCCGGTGTACGTGAAAAGGTCCGATAGAATGGCAGAATTGGTCAAGGATTTTCACGAAAATCTACAGACCAAGGGTCTGGAGCCCCCTGATGTTCAGTATGAAGCCGAAGCCAAATCACATGCTAACATTAAACGGTTGGACCAACAGAGCAAAGCCAAGCTATCACAATACCTAACGAGGGGCGATATAGTTCGAGTTCTGAAGAAGCTACCAAACGGAAAGACGCCGGGGATAGATGGGCTTGTCCACGAACTGTGGAAATTTCTGCATGAGAAATATGAGAAAGCGAAAAATGAGGAAAAGAAACCTTTCGACATTGCAAAGGTCATGACTGCGGTGTACAATGACATAGAGAAACACGGTGTCCACCCGGACACAGGTTTTTCAGAAGGATGGATGTGCCTGTTGCATAAAAGCGATAAGAGAAATGTATCAAATTACCGTCCGATAACATTGCTGAATACAGACTATAAAATATTCACGAAAGCGCTAGCAATAAAGCTGGCCGAGACGGTCCCATCGATTATCCACAAGGACCAAGCAGGTTTCATTCCGGGGCGTAGCATAGTAGACCAAATCAAACTTGTGGAAAGCATAATTAACCACGCTGAACATGAATCAGAGGGAGGCGCAGTTGTAGCGCTTGACCAAGAGAAGGCTTACGACAAAATCCGGCACGACTATCTCTGGCGAACAATGGAGAGGGCAAACTTCCCAAACCATTTCACAAAGACGATTCGCTCCCTGTACGAAAATGCGTATACATCAGTAATGGTGAATGTAGAGAAAAGTACACGCCACCGTGTAACACGTGGTGTGTGCCAGGGCGACCCAATATCCTGCCTCCTCTTCAATCTGGCAATTGAACCACTAGCTCAGATGATACGTGCATCCGACCTAAAAGGATACAAGTGCCCAGGCCGAACTGACAGAGTCATTGCTGCACTTTTTGCAGACGACACGACAGTATGCCTATCCAAGGAGGACCGCTTTGAAGACCTGGAAGAGATCCTAAACACATGGTGTAAGGCGTCCGGAGCAAAATTCAATAAAGGGAAGACACAAATCATACCAATAGGACCACTGACCTACCGAGAGGAAGTGATCCGCGACCGGAAGCTGAACCCTACCCACCCCGAGCTCCCGCAACACATAGCTATATCAAAGGAAGGAGAAGCAATACGCATCCTGGGAAGCTGGCAAGGAAATGTAACAGACTAGCCCTCAATCTGGGCACCCACAATCGAGAAAATAGAACGAAGTCTAGCGCACTGGGACAAACAAAATCCTACAATAAAAGGTCGTAAGCTGGTAGTCCAAATGACGGTTGGGGGTATGTCACAATACCTAACGGCAGTACAAGGTATGCCGAAAGACATTGAAGAGTACCTGGATAAAAGAATTAAAATTTTTGTCTGGACGGGTAAACGAACAGCACCGATAAACCACGACATCCTATTCCTACCCGTCAAAGAGGGCGGCCAAGACCTGTTATCTATAAAAAATAGGAATGAAGCAATTGAACTAATGACACTGAGAAACTTTCTCACCTCGGATGGGGAGGACCAGGCAAAATGGTGTAGTCTAGCCCGACACCGCCTACAGAGCGAAGTTCCCGAGTCCGGCGCAGAGGTGGACCCAAAAATCCGAGACAGCCCCTTCAACCAGACATGGAAACCTCTCCAGAAGAACTTGCCATGTGCTCTGAAAAAAATGCTAGTTGTAGCAAGGACATTCTGCCTAACACTTGACGCACTTGCCTTGTCAAAAGACCTAAAAGGGGAGTTACCAATCTTCTTCCATACAGGTTTAAAAAAAGGACGAACCAAACACAATAACTCAGAGTGTGCAAGATGTCTGAGGGATAATCATAACATGCGCACAACAGGAGATGCCCAGTCGAAAGAAATTATTTCCGGCACAGCAGGCGGAAGAACTGTGCATGTGGTTCATGCCGGGAAGACCGAGGACGAGGTTGCATATCACCTTACCTGTGTCAAGAAGAAGCGATAAAATTCTTCAACGGCCTAGCAGAAAAATGGGACCCCAAACGAAATATAAATCAGCCATATGCTGAATTAACAGAGAGAGAGAAAGATGCGAACCAGGCTGCCGTGGACGAAGACGAACCAGTGACTTTTGACCCGAAGATCACAGCGCACAAACTGTCCGAAGTTTTCCGAGTTTTCGGGGAAACAACATGTGAAACAGCTGCAGACCAACTGGATCCCTTGGAAGACGAAATGGATGTTGTAGAGAGTGACATATATATAGGAAGCCACCACAGCATAAACGAGGATGGTGAATGCATCTCGACCAGAGGAATCTGGTACAGTGAAAATGACATCAGAAACTCTCCCGTCAATGTGGAGAAAGACCTTGCCTCAAAAGAAGGAGGAGGGGTAGCAGCCATTCTTCACGCAATTCAAAGTTCACCAAGACAAAACATTCTACACTTCAAAGTTGGATCCAGCCGTTTGATAAAGTCCTTGACAATTGGACTCCTGGGTAACGAAGACAGCGGATAGCTAGGTGTGGAGAACTGTGTCCTCCTGAAGCCGATAGTAGCAGCTCTTCGTGGTTGTGGATCAAGATGTACCTTCCAAAAGGTAGAAGACTCAGACCCGAATATGGGAAAAGCAAAAGAAATGGCACGAGACGTACTTGGTGACGGGCAACCGGTACAGCTGCATACAATAATTCCACCCGCCTTCCGCCTGGAAGGAATGACACTAAGCAAAGGGTCACAACAAACTTTCTACAGGCATCTAAAAAATAGACGGAAACCCCCTCCTGAAAGGCTTAAAACAACAATGATGCTTGACCAAACCAGATACGCGGCAGCACGGCTGTCCGGAAGAACACCGACTGACAGCGAGATATGGCAGGCAATAAACCACAAGGACATCACAAGAATGACAAGAGCTTACCTGTGGAGAACCATACATCAAGCCAATAAAATTGGGGAATATTGGAGGAATAAACCCACCTTTGAACACTTTGCGGAATGCAGACACTGCAATGTTGACAACAGCATGGAGCACAGCCTAGTAGAATGTGATGCACCAGGAAGGGAGCAACTCTGGAACCTAGCAAAGAGCCTCTGGGAAAAGAAAGGCTACGAGTGGCCAGAGGTTTAGATCGGGAGCATACTTGTGTGCAGTTTCTCTGAGGCTAAGTTTGGGCTAAGTCGGCAAAGACCGAGGAGCGGACCGGCTATACCGGATTCCGATATCCGAGACAGCCCACCAAATATGGAAACTCCGTTGCATTCAGGTGATAGAACACGGGAGCGATCCATCGAGATATTTCTCTGAGGCAGAGATCCAAAATAAATGGTTAGCATGTATTAACTCAAGGCTGAGATCAGACATAATCCTCACAGACCGAAAAAAAGTTGGCAACCGGGCCCTAAATTTCAAAATGGTCTGCAGTACATGGAATGGCGTCCTAAAAGACAACAAAAATCTGACCGGCACAAAGATTGGTCAGTCTAGGGTTTAGTCGGTATTGCCCCTCTCTGTCCTCCGGGACAGAACCAGTAGCTTGCTACTGGGGAGGGGTTGAGTCCGACACTGCCATACACCGGCGTACATTAATGTATCCCCCTAGGGACTCCTCATTTTCTTTCTTGGCCAGCACCATCAGAAAAGCGTATGGAGGGCGACTGATTTTATCAGGTTGCCACCTTCGTTCATCGCTCCACAAAAAAAAAAAAAAGATCAGAAGTCCCCATATCCAATTTTCAGCACACACGAACATTCTGACTTCAAAACAGACCGCCAAGATGTCAATGAAATTATGACCACATGCGAAGGTAGAGTATGTAGGGGACCGGCGCTTGCTGCTGCTACCGATTGAATAATGCTTGTTCGATACATTGATAAGCACAGGATTTGTCCACCCATGAAATCTTCGCTTTTTCGCGTTTTCATGACAAGACATGTGCTGGGCTACGCTCCAGAAGCGTCAGTACTGAGGTTCCCAAGTAGCTGGCAGGGCAGGAACCACTGAGTAACGGATGGGAACGGGGAGGAACACTCTGAAACCATTGGCATGTGCTCGCTCTGAAACCTGTAGGAGATGTGTAGCCCACTGAACAAGTGGAACGTGAAGTCTACTCTATTCCCGCTCACGGAACTAGACGGGGACGGACTGGAATCCTGTTGTGGTGTGTTGGACATGGGATGTGTACCGCGTTCTGATCAGATGATCACTGGAAGGGGCTGGGAACATCACATCTTGATGGTTCCATGCCGTCCCGGGCATTCCAGATAAGGGATGGTCACTAAGCGAGGGTCCAATCACTTGGACCTACACTCGTCGGCTCTTGGAACAAGTACCCATACTGGGAAGTACTTCGAATGTGGTATCCCTGAAGAGCTACGGACAGGGAGCTTCTATTCCAGATGTTCCAGTAGACGGGAAGGCACGGGCATTGAGAGGAACAGCATATACAGTCAGGATCGACATAGGGGATCGGTTGTGATGGGTCAGGCACAGTCTGACCGATTGTACATGTGCACAGGATCGCACCAGGATGGCGTGCTCGACATGGGCAGCCAATAGAAGGACTCAGATACCCATTCCTACGATGGATACACGGAAGTCGGACGGATAAACGGACTATTTTACTCATACTTACTTATTCTCGGACGTTTCCATGTGTTTCAGGGCTTTGTATTTAGTAGCAGGGGCATCTTGGGCGACTTCACGGAATCACCCCACGGCTAGTAGGTGGAAACACTTGCGAATTGGGCAGATACCGGGGAGTTCGAACAAGGTGTCTCTTAGAATTCATCTTGGCTTGGAATCTTTTCTTTTGTGATTGGTATCTTTGGGATCCGACTTGCTGTTTGGTCTGGAATGGTCTGAAAGTGACTGGAACTGTCAGGATTGTGCTGAGTATGCACTTGGTTGTTTGGGTTGTGTTGTAAAGAGCTTGGGATCGGAACCCACTACTGTCTGTTACTGTTTACGCTTGGAATCGGCATCCACCTCGCTTTGGAGAACCCCAGCAACTCATTCTCGTTTGTTTCTCATAGCTGCGAAGCTTTACATCACCACGCTACTGTGCTTCCTGTTTGTTCGGGTCTACCCTTGTTCAATCAGATCTAGCCAGAACACTTGCACAGCAAGGGTTCCATTCGCATTGACACTCTTGTTGCATTCCACTAGCTTTCCTGTCTGTTCCGGTTCCATTCCAGTTCACTCAGAACAAGGCTCAAGTACTTGGACTTCATTCCAAGGACTTCTATAAACAACCCAACACTCTCTCCTCATTTCCGAGGTCTATACCACTCCCTGCAACCTTTTATAAGGTCCTGTACCAGGGTCTGATACTCGTCTGTGCACGTCTCGAGCACTTCCGTTCCGTTCCGACGCACTCCTGTATGTAGGTTTGGTTTTGGTTGGTGTTTTCTTGATAGATTCAGAGCACATCAATCAACGTCATCACTACACATCAAATCTAGTCTGTAGTTGACCGCGCAGTCGTGTATGCGTAGTGTCGTTATTATATAATCATCGGACTTTCAATTCGTTCCCACGACCTTCCTCTGCATGCTGCCATCGCTCTCCGGCTTCCCTGGCCTCCCTCACCCAAACCACTGCCCATGGCACCTCTGTATTTCTGGCGCGAAGCTGATCCTGGGAAGACTACATACATTGAGCTCAAGTTTTCTGGTCGTGCGTGCTCACTCTGCGCTTGCCGTCTGCTGGCAGCTGGTACAGTAAGTACTTTTAAAAGAACCATGCTAACGGCTGAACCGGGACTTTGTAATGTCCCATGCTAACTGTGAAAGCCTTTAAAAAGGAAAAATGCCCAAAACAAGAATCAAACAGGTGACCGCTAGAGAGTATTATTATCCAGCATTGTTACCACTACACCAAGCAAGTGATATTGGGCCAGGAAGCTACCCCAGCTAGGGTAAGCCTAGGCTTACCCTACCTGGGACTGCTAATACCCAGACGGCAAGCTGCCCTAGGTCTTTGAATATTGTTTTTCACTGTTTATTATGTGTTTCATAATATCTACTAACTCTAACTAACACTAACCAACCCTAACCAACCCTAACCTCTAACCAAAATAATAAATATACCTGAAGGCAAAGGCACTAACCCCTAACTCTAACTCCTAACCCAAACCCTAACCACCCTAACCCCTAACCACCCTAACCCCTAACCAGGCCCTATGCGGGCCCTACAGGGGTGGTGCAAGGCTTATTCTGAATTTCCATATTGACTATAGATTAATGTGGCTGGCAAGCTGTTATAACTATGATAGTGTAGTGGTTAATACCATGACCAGAATGATGGCCGTCATGGAAAGGTTTTTAGTTCAATCCCCGCTATGGACTTTCTTTTATTTCTTTTACAATTCCACCTTTTGGGACTGCTTGACAACTAGCATGGGGCTTTTACAAAAGCCGGTTGGGCCCATGCCTGGGTTTTTTTTAAATACCTACTGTACCTAGTGCTGCTGGACTCCAACGAGATGAAGTGGTTGAAGTGGAAGAGTGTCTGGTGTCCGTCTCAACTGCACGAAAAGAACCCTGCGATCGCCAGCGCGAGTACGCGGTTGCGAACGTGCAAAGAGATGGGTAAACGGGGTGATAAATGTGAACGAGACAATGTACGTGCTGAGATGGTGTCTTTCTTCTCCATGTCATACTCACCCTTGGGATGGCACCAAGAGGCCAGAGATGAAGCTCAATATTCAAGTAGATCAAGATCAAGCTCACTGACTGGGAGACGGCTACAAGAAGAGTTTGAAGTCTAGCTCAAGGAGGCGAAAACTATTCAGTACGTTTCTTCCCCTTCTCTTCTATCTTCGTTGTCTTCTTCTTGACGCACCTACACCCACAGCTCCCTCGCACTCGCACCCATCATGGTCTCAGGACTGCAAGTCCACTTGGGCCATTCACTGGCCAACCACTTCAGGCTCCCCTACCCCTTCGAGCGCCCGCAATGCACGACCATCCTACATCCCTGACCCGAACATTGTCATCGTTCAGGAGAAGGAGACGAGCGAGATATCCGGTGCTGCGCATTTACTAAGCATTCTCGGTGCATGTGTCTTCGAAGTGTTTTCGGTAGAGTGATCATTGAAATGATTTGTGCGGGGTACAGTGGCGCTCCAGACGATGGTGACGCAGTCCACACTCGACACCGAGTTGACAGATATCGTGCGGGGACTATGTGAATGACCTGCTAGCGTGGGTGTTTGTATCCTTCCTCCTGCTGCTCACTCACGTTGATGCTTACCTTTCATTTATGTACAAATGGATGCTGCAGGAGCAGTTGCACCTTTTCCAACCTATTACATTGACCTATATCGGATACCAAAATGCACCGAGATCTCAACTGTATGTTTTATGTCTTGTACATTATATGGTGTGGTGGTTGTTTAGGGACGGTGTCTGCGTCTTCAGAGACAATAGCCTTGGCTATCTCGCTGGTTCTGCTTCTGTATATATACCCTTTTCTACGCAACGTACTGGCCCGAAATTTCACAAAATCTTCTCTCTTTTCATAATATTGTGTTCTTCAAATCGAAGGTCAGATCACCCGAAAAGGTCAAAGAAGTCTGAGTCGATGCAGACAATGAATAAGGAGCAACAGGGCAGTTGAATTTGGACGAGGTGCCTTTTGCACAGTCGATGGGTTAGAGAGTAAGCTTTTCCGGCAGCTGTGTGTAGTATGTACGTGCGAACTAGCTTCACTGGTGGTGGTATTGGTGAACTTCCGTCCATCGGGGTACTCAGAAGGATAGTTACGGGGCTTAGACGTGTCGGATTGAAGGATTGGAGGTGCCAGCGAAGGCAGAAATGCGAGATGACACATGGCCGTCACTTGTAATGATTGTGGGAACATATTCAAACTCCGATCATTATATAATAACAGACACTAGCGATTGTTTGATCGAGGTGAGTGACAGACTATAACAACCGAGGTACAAGGTAAGTAATGTTATAGTGTCTGTTTATAAGAGACTACATCAAATCCCAACTATGCGCGGGACCACCCCAACCTTGAGTCTCCGGCCTTCACTGCACTGTGTGTCTTTTTCATCTTAAGACACCAATTACCCTTGGCTGCTCCCTGAATAAGGGCAACTGTCTCTTGCGATCGTGGCGTGATGGAACATTTGAAAGGGAGTGGTGTGCTGGAAGAAGAGTGAGTACGAGCTGTGGGCGAAATAAAATCTATCGCTAGCCTTATTATACCTGAAAAATAATCATACGACGGCTCAATAGTCTTTCTCTCTCATCCATGGCCTGGGTTATATCAAAAGTCGCGAGAATAGACACAACAGTAACACAGATCGATGAGTGAGCCATGTGTCTTCCGGGACAGAGTCTACAGAACCGATGTTTGCTCAATATGGAACGGAAAATAGATATGTACCTCCTTCCAAACCCAAAGCCTCCTTGGAGTTCTTCACCGCTGGAATTGATTTTGCCGTCAAGCAAGAACCGCTCGGGTTTGAACATATGCGGATCTGGATACAACCTGCTGGGATTCGGTCAGAGAAAACACGGTGACAGACCTGGTATTGGGGCACCCGGGCATTTATTCAAATCTGCTCGAGTTGCAACATACTATAATGTACTTCATTACATTACGACGTCATCTCACGAGGGCTATTGCTGGCCTGAGCAGTTAGCTAAAAGGGATATAAGTGTCTCGAACCATTAGAAAGGCGCCGGGCAACAATCCAGGTAAAGGGTTGAAGTGGGAAGTCGCTAATGGAGCAATCACAGAAAGTGCCTTACCATCCTGGAAACGGATTGGGGCTACTGCACATTCCTGACTAAGGGCGCATTACGAGGGAACATCCTTCTGAACAGAGGGATCATTGTTGGGCATCATCTGACGTCTCCAGAACTGCCAAGAGAAGGCTGGACTTGGTCGATCTACCAATTGACTAAGAAAACCATACTCGGGTACTGGGAAGCGGCGGC